>PVLC010030147.1:0-19703 GCA_004027655.1 Graphiurus murinus | reverse complement strand
TTTTTTTTTTTTAATCTCTTCTAGAGGCACTACCATTAACATAAAACTCAGTGTGATTATCCTACTTAATTTTTGGCCTAGATTTGAGCTGAGTAATATGGCAGTAACTAGCTACATGTAGTTAGAGAGTGCTTGACATGTGGCTGGTCTATATTAAGATAGGCTGTAAAGTATGTATAAAATGAACTTTGAATTTCAAGGTCTTTGGATGAATAAAAGAATAGAAAAGATCTCATTAATAAAATTTTATTACTACAGAAATGATATTTTGCATATACTGGGTTAAATAAAATGTTATTAAAATTAATTCTATGTGTGTCTACTCTTTTAGATATGGCAAACGGGAAGTTTAAACATACATATGGAGCTTGCATTAGATTTCTGCTGGATAGTGTTGGTCCAGAAGTATTCTCAATTACACTGTTGTCAAAACAATGAGAGGAGCTTTGCAAAGAGTGGTCGCCTGGGCTCTAATTCAAAATGGGTCAGACCAATATGTGCATACTCAAAATACTCCTCAGATAATCCCAAGGATCATTACAATAAAAAGGAATAAATGTACTGGATTTAGAAAAAAAGAAATAGCCAGGCGTGGTGGCGCACACTTGTAATCCCAACATTTGGGAGGCTGAGACTGGAGGATCCGGGTTCTCAGTCAGCCTCAGCTACCTAGTGAGGCACTCCGCAACTTAGACTCTGTTTCAAAATAAAGAATAAAAAACATGGCTGGGGGTATAGCTCAGACGTAGAATACCCCTGAGTTCAATCCCCAGTACCGCAAAAAAAAAAAGTTAAAAAAAAATCTGTCAGCAAATAAAAAAAAATCTTCAGCCGGGCGTGGTGGCGCATGTCTGTAATCCCAGTACTTGGGAGGCTGAGACAGGAGGATCTGGGTTCGCAGCCAGCCTCAGTTCCTTGGTTAGATCCTCTGCAACTTAGTGAGACCCTGTTTCAAAATAAAGAATAAAAAATCGGGCTGGGGGTGTAGCTCAGAGGTAAAATACCCCTGGGTTCCATCTCCAGTACCGCAAAAAGAAAAGGAAAAAAAAAATCTTATAAAACTAAATTCAAGTAGCAAATCTCTAATAACTGTCTAAATAAGTTAGCCTCTAAAACTGGATCTATCATTTTCTGATCAACCTGATCATCTGATCCTAAACTAATAGAGGAAATTTAGATCTAAATAACGATTAAAGGAATTTCAACATTTTCTCTGGTGTCCACAAAGATTATTTTATCTTTTCTCCCTATTTTGCATTTATCTTCACCTTTACACCTACACCAATAACAATGATAGCAAAAATAACATCCCAGCAGCTTTACAATTATACATATAACCAAAGAAGACTTTAGAAACCACAGATTACATGCTGGGTGTGGTGGTGCACGCTTGTAATCCCAGCATTTGGGAGGCTGAGGCTGGGGGATCCGGGTTCGCGGCCAGCGTCAGTTACCTAGTGAGGCACTCCGCAACTTAGACCCTGTTTCCAGGGTCTAAATAGGGCTGGGGGTATAGCTCGGAGGTAGACTACCCCTGAGTTCAATCCCCAGGAAAAAAAAAAAAAAAGAAATATAGGCACTCTTTTACCTAGAAACCACAGATTACAGTTCTATTCAAGCCTGATCTTTATCCATAGGGGTGTGTACACCTCAGATGTTGGAAAAGACAAGTATATAAATTTTGAAACACAACAGGACTAATCAAGATTCACACCCTTGATGTGGAAAGGTAAGATTTCTGAACAAAGCAGTTAAGAATATCTCACATTTTTTTCAGTTAACTTTCTCTCACCAAGCTGGACACATAGTCTCAATAAAAAAAAAAAAAAGTAAGACAGGGAGAACAATTCAGAAAGACAAGGGGAACAATGAGGAAGGAAGGAAATCAGAGGCAGCCCTGCAGGCTGACTACAAATCACTGCCCAAAGGGAAGAGGTAGTAGAAAGTAGGAAGGAGGAGAGATTGTCTTGAGAATTACAAAGAGAATTAAGTATAGCATGTAGTTCTCTACAATTATTCAAGGAATGCAGGGGGAAAAAAAGAAGACCGAGTGCTGAGCCCATGTGTGCCATGAGTACTTCCCCACTCGCTGAAGGACAACCATTCGTTTCTAGAAAATGAGATTCTGAAATCCATGGAGGCAAAAAGGTACCGAGAGATGCTTGCTAAATCAAGGATATATGCTTTTCTCTGCCAGCCATAAGGCATTTTTGAGGTAGAGAAGTGAAAGGACCTTCTGAGACAAAGAAGAGACATACTTTTTCTGAAGATGCCTCTGCTCATCTGCAGACCTCTGCTGGATCAACAGTGGCATCCAGTGGCCAAAAGTCTCAGCACAGACTTCTTTGTCTACGGAAAGGCTCTATTGCTTTGGGTGAAGTGGCAATTCAGAACAAAACCATTTCGGGTGTCTATAACTAAGGATCCCCGAAGACATAGTACTTTGTAATACCAAGCGAAGAAGCAAAGGCCATAAAGAAGAAATGGAGAGGGGCAGGTTAAGATTGGCTGTGGTATTTATATTTCCTGTGGTATTACTAAAAAGAATGAAAATACAGGAGAGTATGAACATGTGTGTGTGCGCAGAATTCTTAGGTTTTCATTGCCTCAGAATAGTTTTTGTTTAATGAGTGTAAAAGATACATATTTTTATTTCAAAATCAAAGCATTACTACAATTTTCATATGTATATTTTAAGGGACTTAGGAAGGAATAACGAAGAACATGGCAAATTAGGTAATTTACTTTAAGTTTGTTTCTGAAATGTGATTTTTAAAACCTTATTGAATTTCAACTGCTAAATTCAAGTGTCTGTTTTTAGGAAAATAATAAAACTAGTTCAGGTATAACTTCAACAACCCACATAAAAAGGCAAAGCAATTCCACCCAAGAGGTTTTTTGTGTTGTTATTGTTTTTGGTGGTGGAGATTGAACCTAGGGTGCTCTACCACTGAGCTATATCATCCTAAGTCCTTTTTATAATTTTATTCTGAGACAAGGTCTCCCCAAATTGCCAAGGCTAGCCTTGACCTTGCTATGCTCCTGCCTCAAAATCTTGAGTCACTGGGATTACAGATGTGTGCTACTGCACCTTGACCACCCAAGATATATTTTGTTTCAACTGCTGATTTACACTATTAAAATACTGATTTTTTAGGGGAGGTATGGGGAAGGAAACGGACCAAAATATTTTATGCACAAATATAAATGTATCACTATGAAACTCACTATTATATGCAATTATGATGCATTAGTAAAAATTCAAAAAAAGGGGAAAAAAACTAAGGGAAAAAAAAAGTGATTTTCTGACGAAGTTCCAACAATGCTAGTAGAAGGAAGTAATGGTTTCTTCAGTGACATAATACAAGAAAAATGAATGGGTTAATCTTAAACTTTTACCTTGACTAGACTATACTTTATCTCTCCAGATCAAAGACATGGGCAATTTAAGGCTCTTCTCTTATAGTTCAAATCTGTTCATTTTAACTTTTCATTTCTACCTAAAAAAAAAATGGAATTGTCATATCCATTACTCCCCTAACTCTCCTGACAGGCATCTGGCTGGTTAAAATGCACATTTCAGCTCCAACTCACCTGTTTGGATGAGATGTGGGCAACATGAACTGAAATTCCACCACACAGGTGTTGTCCTTAAGCTGGCGGTGTTGTACGCTGTTAAGTTCATAGGCAATATAAGCCCTTCGAACATATACCTGGTTAAAAAATGATCTTCAGTGAATAAATTTCAAAAACAGATATGAAAAAATGGAAAGTCTTAGAATAAGTATTTTTGGAGAAGGTGGTGAGCTTGGTCCCAAGGAAATGTACAAATATACCCTGCTTTAGTTAACAAAGCTGAAGTTTTAATACTATACCTATAAATACAAATGGAAATAAAACTAGGCTGTCTCTACTGGACACCTCTAGGTGACCAGTAAATATTCTTTCACACTAACTAAAATTCTTCAGAAAGTTTGATCTTTACAAAAAGAGAATGAACCATAACTTTTTTTTTTTTTTTTTTGGGTACTGGGGATTGAACCCAAAGGCATTCTATCTCCAAGCTAGATCTCCAGCCCTATTTTATTTCTTGGACTGTTTGGAAACAGGGTCTCACTAGGTTACTGAGAGTCTTGTTAAGTTGATGAGGCTGGCTTTGAAGGTGTGATCCTCCTGTCTCAGCCTCCCAAGTACTGGGATTAGAAGCATGTGCCACCATGCATGACGAACCATAACTATTAATTTGTTAGGCATGACCATTTCAACAGAAGATAAAAGTAAACAATAAAAAAATGAGAGCTACTATTCTGGGTGACTTAGGAATGAAGATAGAAGATGGAAGCAATGGCAGTACAATAGTTGAACTCTTTTACTATCTTGTAGTTTTTTTGTTTGTTTTTTTCACTCTATCGCCTTAAATCAAGTGTTGGATTATGTAGACCTCAAATTCTAGGCAAAAGCAATAAGGCATAATTTGATGTATAATATCTCAAGCACACTAACTTGACTCAAGAGTTAAAGAAATAGCAATAGACTGCATCTCAGCAAAAGTATTTCACCCTCACACATTTAACTTTCAATTTGCCATGCAAATAAAACGTTATGTAGGATTCTATCGCCATGTGAGGAGTATAAGGATTCCCATTAAATGACGAGAAAGCCCTGAAAAAGGCTTAGATATTTCAAATATTTGGTATTTACTGAATAGGATAGTTTATATTTTACTCACAGAATACAAATAAAAAGTAACTCAACTAGCAACAGTCTGTGGTGATGTTATATTACATAAAATCATCTAAAACACTGTTTCCCCATCGTCAAAAAATATCTACTTGGCAATTTTAAGGTAGTCTTCAGAACCTCATTAAGCACCGGTTCTGTAGGGGAAACAGAAAAGTCTTTGGCATCAGATTGACCTGAGTTCAAATTTGCAAGCTCCTCCACTTATTATCTATGTGGTTTTTGGACAAGTCACTTAATCTCTTAGAATCTCACTTTATTTCATAAAGTTACCATAGGATTAAATAAGAAAATAAAGCACCTAAACCATAGTTTGTTTTTTGTGGTACTGGTGATTAAACCCAGGGGCATTCTACCTTCAAACTACACCCTAACCTGATTTTTTTTATTTTGAAACAGGGTCTCACTAGGTTGCTGAGAGTCTCACTAGGTTGCTGGGGCTGGTCTCAAACCTGTGATCCTTCTTTCTCAACCTCTCCAGTACTGAGATTACAGTCATATGCCACCATGCCCAGCTAAACAGTTTATTAAATGCTGCAACTTTCTTTCCTGAGTCAGTACTTTAGAAGAACTGTTTGACAATTCAAAATATAACTAAATCCATTTTTATTGTTTTTTTTTTATGGTACTGAGGACTGAACCCAGGGACATTCTACCTCTGAGCTATATCTCCAGTCCTATTTTATTTTTTATTTTGATACAGGGTCTAAGTTGTGGAGGGCCTCATTAAATTGCTGAGGCTGGCACTGAACCAGTGATCCTCCTGTCTCAGACTCCCAAATAGTAGGATTACAGGCATGCACCACCATGCCTGGCTTAAAATCCATTTTAATTTGGTCCAAATTACAAAACAGTAAGTTATACATATGTAAAAACACATCAGCCATGTATTTTTTCACTTATTTGTCATAATGAATCCTAATCAATTATGAAATGGGAAAATTCAAATATCTGGAAAATAAAAACTACTGAAAAATGTTGGCAGCTATTTCCCTCTGGCTGGAATCAGAGCTGGTGAATGCAGAAGTTCATATAAAATGCTAGAGTAAAGCACTTATTGTTTCCAAGGGAAAGACTATCCTTAGAACCAATCCCATGGGCTGGGGTTGTGCTCAATAATACTGTGCTTGTTTCATGCTCTCATGTGCAAGGCTCAGCGTTCCATCCTCAGCATGGGGCTGGGGGTGCTGGGGTGGGGTGGGGTGGGGTGGGCAGGCAACCTTAGGGCTAAAGAAAAAGAATAAAACATCGGTTAGAAACCAAGGACCTGACCATGACCACTCACCTCCAAAGCTGCCATCCTCACTACCTGGTTGCTGTGGTAGAAAAAGTTTGGGAGGACATCAAAAATAGATGTTTCAGATAGGATGAGTTTCTGGAAGGTAAAAAGACAGGTTTAAACCACTATCTGGCATTTGAAGCATTTAGTGGAAAGCTAAGAATTCTGTCTATGGATGCCATGTATAAACATAACCACTCTGTGCCTCGGCTTCCTTAGACACAAAATGGGAAAAATAATAGCCCTGCCCTTATAGGGCTGCTGTGAAGAATATATGGGTTACTACACATACAATTCTTAAAATAATGTCTTAAAAGCCTTAATTTTAAGCTAATATAAGTGTTCCTGATTATTTTTTATCCTTTTTGACATATATCTTTATTTTGCTTCCTAAATATTGTCTCAATACTCTACTATGGTAAATCCTAGATTTCAACTATAAACCAAATACAAAAAGTCATCTTCCTCCTCTAGGGGAAAGTTACTTCCCAAAGAAGAAATTTTATAGGAAGTCTGAAGATTCCTTTGGATAGATATAACAATAGTATCCTGGTTTCTAAGTAGAAAAATAGAAAGCCACTCTTGGAAAAAATTATGATGATTAAAAAACAGTCAAGGTCCTTCTGATCAGTATTAGCCAATAATTTCTTACAAAATGAGCTCTTTATATAGCTTAATGGTAAGCATTAAAATTAAATGATATTTAAATAGTTTTGTCATCAGAAGAATAAAAACCATCTACGTATAAATCTGATTCAAATATCAGATATGAAACAATGCTGCCACTTAATTCTGGCCAATAATACTTTCTAGGTGAAAGCATGAGAGGTAAAGATATTTAAGATATTAGATTAGGGCTAATTTGGTTTTTAGGCTAAACCACAATCTTTTTCACAGAAATCCATGGCATTTTTATGAAAAAAATTTTATAAGAATAAATCATGTTAGAAAGTCAAGGTATGAAACATCATTACATGGGAAATCAAAATTGACCGATTACTTAATGAAGCTATGCTTGGGATTAAGGAGGACAAGAGTACTGAGTGGTAGAAAAGGGCTATTACATATACCTGCAGGTTCTCAATGCAAAACTGATGTCCATACATGTCAATAGCTGATAGGAAGATAGACTCTACTTGGTTATGGCGAAGCTCGTATGATGGCAAATGGGAGGCAATAAGAACCTAGAGTGAGAGCAAAATAAGAGGCATAAGTTCCTGAGGGAGTGATTATTCTAGGCTCCTATTAGGTAGCTCTGATTCAAAAGCAATAAATATAAATCTGTAAGTGCAGGCATCAAAGATAAAACAGAGACCAAGTAAAACAACTTCTAGGTCCTGTAACATAAAGTCAATGCCACCAAATACTGAATCTCAGTTGACTCCCACCATGATTTGCATTGTGGGCAATTTCCCAGGGGGAGGAGGGGAAAGGGAGAGAAAACAGCTTCAATCAAGTTCCATCAGTGCATGTGATTTACCATTGCAAAGCTGGTAGTCCTGGGGACTGCATGACTAGCTGTTAATTGGGAATCAGGCCTGGCAGGGAGCAGCTGTGGGGAAGGTAGATGCAACATAGCTAGCCTTTCGCAACTCTGCAGCAGAAAGACTAGGAAAAGCTGCTTTGACAGCTCCAGGAATTCAGCAGCAAGGAGAAGGCATCAGGAAGTAACACCAATGTATGTGAGGGGCCGAGAGTGAAAGCAGTGTCACAAACAAACAGGGACACGGTGGGACCTGAATACCCTCAGCAGGTCACTGAGAGGTTCAATAACTTTGAGTAGTTCAGTGACATGGATACAATTGTAGAGAAAGCAGAAGGTCACTGAACAGCTTCAAATACTGCTTCCTTGTCAATGTCCATGCACTGAAACACAAAGGGAGCACCAACTATCTGCTTCCCTGCTGAAACCTTTTGGAATGGAAATGAACACTACAGGGTGAAGCTAACTGGACTTCTTCTTCTTGTTCTGATTGCTAGTGCCTAGGACTCATTTCATCATCTTTCTGCTTTCCACACATAATAATTTCCTACACACTAAAAAGTTCTCGTCTGCTTCTAAACTCCCCTTGGGAAAAAATATTGAGTCGATATCCTTCCCTCAGTTTCTTTTCCTCCACCTGACTGTAGTCTACTGTTAGGGGGTTACTAGGAAGGATGGAGAATGATACCAGGACTTTATAATAGGGAAAGAGATCCTATTTTAGAGAAAATACAGTGCAAATAATTAATCGTTTCCTTTCTCTGTCTCTCTCTCTCTGTCTCTGTCTCTCTCTCTGTCTCTGTCTCTCTCTCTGTCTCTCTCTCTCTCTCTCTCTCTCTCTCTCTCTCTCTCTCTCTATATATATATATATATATATATATATATATATATATATATATATATACATTCATTCTGAGAGCAAAGTGACATACACAGAAAACTGCATGATCTTTAAAAGGTGACTGAACTGCCCAAACTATGAAACTATACCTCGTTCAAGATAAACAACTGTCCTTACCTGGCGTGCCCGAAGGGCAACTTTAGCATTGGTGGTCTTACTGAGTTGAGTTAGCTCTGTGAGGATAGTTAGCAGCTCATCGGTGAGAGTAGGGTCCCGGCCACACAACTGGTCCTAATTGTTAATTAATAAAGAACATATATATCTACATTAAAAAGAAATGCAGAGGACAGGACTTTGAAATAGGGAAAGGTGATGAAAACAAAGTAAACAAAGCTGGATTAATAAGAAAATGCAAACTTTCTGTTCTTATCCTACATAATGTAGTAAAGATGATCCCATAGGAAGTTGCTGCTAAGGAGAAGCAGGCCAAATCTCTCCATCATTCAGATTCCAGATTCTTAATGTATTTCTTTATAAATTAATATTATACTTCTAACATGCAGAAGAAATCATCAGAGACCACTAAAAGGGGTCAAGGGGATTCTGAGTAAGAAATAACAGATGATGTTTCAAAGTTTCAAGAGGTTTTAAATGATGTAGAGACTAAAGGCCTTTCTATTCCCTCTCCCATGTTGGGAAAGAAGGTAGAATAAGGCAAAAGGAACCACCCTGGTGGTTTTAATTCCAAGAAACCAAATGTTCAGCAACCCAGGAGGATGCAAAACAGAAACACAAGAACAAATTATTCATTTTTAAACACATGCTAACTAAAAACATTCTGGAGTTCTGCATCCAAAATCATTTATCCTGTTTCTGTACCAAGAATCATTCCATGAATTTAAATATGGTGAATCCTTAGTTGGATTAGAGGAAAAAACAAGCTCTTACTATAGGATCTATAGTTTATTCAGTGTTGGGTCCTTCTTCTTTTACAAGGTAAACAATGTTAAGGCAAAAGTCCCTATTATGTCTTGAAAGAAATATTTCCACTCGAGTCCAGTGGAATATCTGCTTATTATCCAGTAATTTTAATCTAAGCTGAAAAAAACTATAGATGCAATTTTTATAAATGTCTGTCCCTTTTGAATTTTACAAAGCTATTGATTTAGTAGTTGTTATACAATACCATATAAAATAAACACACTTAGGTACTGTTCCCTCTGTTCAGATTTTGAAATATATTTTAGTGAATCTTTTTTCTTCCCTACTATTAATGAGACATGAAAGGTGTGTGTGTGTGTGTGTGTGTGTGTGTGTGTGTGTGTGTGTGTGTGTTGTATTGCTGAAGGTGAATAATCTAGGACCTCACTCATGCTAGGCAAGCACTCTATCATTGAATCACATCCCCAGTCCTGTTCCTGCTTTTTAATCACCTTCCCTCCACCTTGTTATCAGCCCTGTAAGAATCTCTTTTTCATACTTATCCTTCCTTGTCTCAGGGGTATTCTGTATAGTCCTTTATTACAGCAGTATAAACAAAAGTGTGGGACTTTGGCCTTTGAGGCTGACATGCATTTCCCAAAAACCCTTTTCCAAAACCCCTGCTATATCCTATCTCGCAAGATAAACACTTTTGGAACACTCAACACCATTATGCTGGAAAAAGGACTTCTTAAAACTTTATTTTTTTTTCCCCTTGAGGATATGATTCAGAACATAGGGTTCTCTTCCTCAATCCACCAACCAGAGGTCGGCTCCAACTGCACAGAGTCATAAAACCCATGATTTGTAGTTAAGAAAGTACAAGTATTGCTTTTATCCACCTGAGTGAGAAAAATAAAAGCTGCTATTAAGGATAAATCCAGGATTCAGATGATCATGTAGTCACATACTAAAGGATTATCCCACCTATTCTAGGCATCAAAGAAGAAGGAGAAATGCAACTAAGTCTCATCTTTTGCTGAAAATTAATAAGCAAAATAGCATTTCAAGGGAATATATAAATTGCCAGAGACAAATCCATAAAGAAAAAGAAGGAAAGAACAGGTAAATAACAGTAAGTAGAGAAACCAAGATATGGTTTCCTCTTTTCTAATGTTCCTAACAGAGCAAATGTTGCTTGTTATAGTTTAGATTTCAAATGTCCCCCAGAGCTCATGTGTCACCAGGTTCAGAGGCAGGGAGTGGTTGAAGGAGATGGGTCCCTGGATAGTGGCCTTGGGGACTGCATCTGTCTTTCTTCCCTCCCCTCTCTCTGCTTCTGACCACTATGTGTTTCTTCAACATAAAATGTATCACTTAAAGAAGAAACCTGTTGATTTAGGAATTATAGGCCATTAGCAAAAATCTGCACACTGAAGTGAAAGTATTATTCAGCAACAGTTAAGACTGGTAAAACACAGATATTTCTTGTTTTATTCTCCTCCTAGATGGGTTGCTAACTACAGGGAATGTTTTGGATTTGCAGAAAAATAACAAACATGCTCAAGTATCAAAATCATAGCCAAAGTTATGCAGCTAACAGAGAAGCCCCATATAGTTCAGCCTGATCTTAGCATATAAGGCATTAAATGCCAATGAGGAAGGCAATTCAGAATATAAAGAATGTGACCTTCTCTGTTGTACCCTGAAAACGTTAACTGTTGTTCAGCTAGGAAAGACCCTAATCACAATATCAGCAACGGAACTGGTAGTTTCTTCCAACCACATCTGGACTTTTTGACATCCCAAAGATATTATACAGCTGGGCATGGTGGCTCATGCTTGTAATCCCAGTACTTGGGAGGATGAGATAGGAGGATCACAGTTGTGCCTCCAACCTCATAAGGCCCTCCACAACTTAGTAAGACCGTGTTTCAAAAAAATAAAAATAAAAATATGGCTGGGGGTATAGCTCAGAGGTAGAATGTCCCTGAGTTCAAGTTTCAGTACCACAAAAATAAATAAATAAATAAATAAATAAATAAATAAATAAATAGTTATAGAAATTGTCAGTAACATTCTTATTTAGTAAATTTGAGATTGCCAAGAAAGACCTCTTCTTTACTTACACATTGGACTAATTACATGCAGTCATTTTTAAGAGGAAGAAGGAACTGATCAGTATTTTATATGTTCCCTGTCTGAACCAAATCAGAGGTCCACACACATGGCGTTAGTCATACAGAGTCATGTTCAAGTGTGCCATACCAGAAATAAGACATCCACATAGAGGGTATTCAGCATCAAGGTGGCTGTAGGATATGCACATTACTATCTAGACAGCTATGGGAATGTTGACACTTTTTTAGGGGGCAGGAAGTGCTGGTACTAGACATTTACCTTTGAGCTATACCCCAACCCCTTTGTTTTGTTTTGAAACAGGGTCTCCCTAGGTTACTGAGAGTCTTGTTAAGTTTTTGAGGATGTTCTTGAACCTGCAATTCTCCTATCTCAGCCTCCCAAGTACTGGGACAACAGCTGTGTGCCACCGTGTCCAGTGGAGGATACTTTTCATTTCTACCAAATAACTTAATTTGGCTGAAGAGTCCCATAAATATCTCTAAGCAAATACAAATAATGTTATTCTGAGCTCTAAGCTTTAACCTATAAAGTTCAATTTAAAAAATAAGTGCTTTAAAAAAATAAATTTACTGTTCCAGATTTTGTTTTCATTTGTGGTTCAATGTTCCTCCAAATGGACGAAACTGGACAGAACTTCAGTATTTTATTTGATATTTTGCTTTTCACACAGGATGAAAGATTAGAAGAAATTTGCTCAAGAGTCCAATGGGGCAAGTTACCACTAGGCAACTTACACTAAGAGGACGAAGGTACCTCCTCTTCTCTGGAGCAGCCTGATTTTCTTGATCCCTTCCTCTAGGTTCAAAAGCCCCAGAAATCATCATCTAGCTCAGTAAAGCACACCATCCACATTCCTATTTCTAGAAAGCAGAGAATATAATGCTGGGCACATAATCATCAATCAGAAAGACAAGGCAAGCAAAGAAAGGGGAACCAGCAGAGAACACAAGCTGGGGGAATTGAAATGCTACTATGTCCTGGTGACATCTATAAAAGACAATAAAACCTGCAGAAAGAGTAATCCTACAACTAAAAAGGCTTGGCCAGCTATCATTAATGAGATGGGGTGGGGGGAGCACATGGCCAGTGTCAAAGAAGAAAGGAGGAAGACATGTCTGGCATTCAGTAACATCGGGTCAGAAAGCTTTTTATCCTTGATCCATACTTCACTGCTAGCTGGCCCTGAGCTCATGCGTATCAGTTAACTTTTTGATTTCCAAATCTCTAAGATAGGGTGAAAATAATTGACATTTGAATAGAAATATGAAAGCCTACAGATCCTATTATACTTTCTGCACCTTATTTTGTTTTTAAAGAAAAATATGAAGATGCCAAAATGGAGAAAAAGACAAATCCAGCTTCCTGGTTCACATCTTCAACCTCCCTTCTCCTCCCTCCTCCTTCCTTTCTCTTCCTCCTACTCCTCTATCCTATTTAGCCAAACCCAGATATTCTGAAACAGCTCTTTCTTCCAAAGAGCTCAGCCTGTTAGAAAGAAAGTTTGGGTACTATCCATGCAGGTAAGAAATAATCAGATGAAAAGGTGAGGGCAGAAGAACAGCAGCAAGTCAGGGTCCCATTGGCTTCTGCCTGTCCTGACTGGCAAAAGCAGAAAGCAAAAGCTCAAACCAGTTCTCTGACAGGGCCCAACGCCTCTGCAGCACCCCCCGTGTAATTACACACTTGAGTGACTGGACTCTGAAGAAAATTGAAGGCCTGAGCTCCGAACAGCTGCCATTTTCTCTCTCCATCACACCAGCGTGATTACTTGAGAAATGAACAGCCCCAGCTCAAAGCTACTCCAGAATTCTCAGAGGAAATATGGCTCCGTGTTCCAATAATGAGATTCTTAAGGCAAGCGTTACTTACAATCACTCCGAAAAAGGAGCGAGCCGAGCCCCTATATCTTACAAATTAGAATTTAAGAAACCCAGCGACAGTCCTGGACGATCATTACTCTTCTGCTGCTCCAAGGATTCTGGGCTTTGGTCTATTTTTAGTGCAGAAAACTGTTAAGTTCTTAAAAAGGTAATCATAATAAGATGAAAAATTCGCCATAATTACCTTCCTATAAAGGCAAATTCTACACCCCATTTTAGTTCCAAACTGACAGATTCTTCTGCCCCTTCATCATTATACTTTTCTGGCAGAAACTTTTGGCTTTATCCAAGTAAAAATTAATAATCCTTGAATTAAAATTTGAAATAAAAAGTCAAAAATTTCTTCCCTTTTTGACTGAGAAAAAAATCATCATGTTGCCATAGACTATATATAATTCCTTTGCTGAAAGCTGTCACTTGGGAAGGTTGAAATTTCAGGTAGAGCTGATACACACACACACTTTTTAATCCCCTTTCAAATGTACCTTGTGGTATCCTCACAATCTGGCCATTCTAGGGTAGCAAAAGTAATGAACTCTCCCTGTAACTACATATTTTTAAGATTGGCATCCTTAAAAAAATTTATATTCTTTAGGGTTACCAGCTAGGAAAATGGCTGAATGAGTAGCAACATTGATAGCCAGAGATGTGAAGTCTCAGACAGTTTTTCTTCATTCTGAAGAATGAAAAAAAAAATGACAGTGAGAGCCGGGCGTGGTGGTGCACGCTTGTAATTCCCGCATTTGGGAGTCTGAGACTGGAGGATCCAGGTTCTCAGCCAGCCTCAGCTACCTAGTGAGGCACTCCGGCAACTTAGTGAGACCCGGTTTCAAAATAAAGAAAAAAAAAAATAGGGCTAGGGGTATAGCTCGGAGGTAGAATGCCCCTGAGTTCAATCCCCAGTAACGCAAAAAAAAAAAAAAAAAAGACAGTGAGGATATGTATTTTTTATCCTCCAAGAAGAAATGATGGGGTTAAAATACCAAGAATGCCCATCCTACAAAGGGACAAGAAAGGAAACTCAAGGAATGAAAAGGTACTATAGTCCCCCAAAATAACAAACATATAGCAGCAAAGCACTGCTCAGAGCCACGGGTGAGAGAACTGAAGAGTAGTCTTATTGTTCTCATATTCCTAGAACTAACTCGGCCAGAAAGATCTTGGAGCGAAGAACTTGCAAATTATCTTCAAAAACCCTCAAGTCCACAAAACTTCTACCTCCTGGTTACACAGATATTAGTCCTATGCACTTTAACCAGTCTAATCCTGCATTCCCACTTTTTACTAATTCTTATATAACTAGCTTATTGGTACAAAATAATATATCTATTATCAATGCAAATAATCTGAGCTTAACATTTTCAGGTAAATAAAACAAAAAGGGAGTAAAGAAGATGCAGAATAAATTTAAATTTCTTTGGTGGGGGATGGGCAGTACTGAATTTCTAACATTTTGTTGTTGTTGTTGTTTTTTGGCGGTACTGGGGATTGAACTCAGGGGCGTTCTACCTCCGAGCTACACCCCCAGCCCTATTTTTTATTCTTTATTTTGAAACCGAGTCTCACTAAGTTGCCGAGTGCCTCACTAGATAGCTAAGGCTGGCTGCGAACCCGGATCCTCCGGTCTCAGCCTCCCAAATGCTGGGATTACAAGCGTGCACCACCACGCCTGGCTTGTTGTTGTTAAGTATTTGACATGATAGCCATTGCTTATACCTAAAATGAGTTTATCGTTGAGGCACTCCACAACTTAGTGAGACCTTGTTTCAAAATAAAGAATAAAAAATAGGGCTGGGGGTATAGCTCGGAGGTAGAATGCCCCTGAGTTCAATCCCCAGTACCGCAAAACAAATGAGTTTATCAGGTAGAGAAGACTAGATTTTAAAGCTAAAGTCATGATGAAAACAGGAATGAGGGCATACAAGGCATTTCTAAGTAGTCAAAAGAGATTTGAGTTCCTATGCACATTATATGCATAATAATCAGAACAATCCTTTTCTAAGTGTAGCAGTTTCTTCAGATCAACGATAAAGGGCCATGTAAGAATTGTTAATCCACAACCCAAACTACACTCATCCCACTTTTCCTCTGACCACAGACACCAGGAGGAAAAAATATCTTTTACATATTTTCAACCACCTTTATAGGTTATGAAAAATGATACTCACAATAAGCATTGTGACCAGAAGATTCTTCTTGGTGACTTGAGCATGAGAGAAGATGTAGTTCAGTACAGTGTTCATGTCACTTTTGTTCTCTTCCCGAAGGGTAAACACACATTTATCATAGTGGCCTGCAAGCAGCAAAAAGAATTGGTCGTCACTCATGTATGCAGACTCACATTTACATGTTATTTGTTTTTTTCTTAATGGCTATAATTCACCTGATAAGCATTAAGAAGAAACACCTAAAGAATTTCTTGGATGAATTTGTACAGAGCTGGCATGTGGGTTAGTAAAAGAAACATTAGACTAAGAATCATGTAAGTCTGCATATAAGATCTGGACTCAAGGTCTATCTCTGTTGCCAATTCATAATGCACTCTTAGGCAAATCAAATCATTTTACTTCTCTGGGCCTCAATTTGATCATATTAAGAAATATTGTGTGGGCAAGGTGCCACAAACCTATAATTCCAGGTCTCCCAAGAACTCCAGAGACAGAAGGATCGCAGGTTCAAGGCTAGCCTCAGACCATGTTTCAAAAAAAAAAAAAAAAAAATTTAAAAAGGGAGGTAGGAGATGTGGCTCAAGGTAGTACGCCCCAGGGTTCAATCCCCATTATCCAAGGGGGAGGAGGGAGGTACAGTGGTAACAGTGGTAATCCTAATACTTGAGAAGCTAAAACAAGAGGATCAGAAGTTCAAGGCAAACATAGGCAATTTAGCAAGACTGTCTCAAAATAAAGGAGAGGGGGCAGGTAGGGGCAGTGTAGCTCATTAGGAAAGCACTGGGTTCAATTCCCAGTACCTCCCCCACCCCCCACCCCGCCACACACAAAGAGTTGGGGAGGAATATATGCCTTAAAGACTGGGGGACTGGAAATAAATTCAATGCCACTCTTACTCTAAACCCTTTCACCTTTCCTGGAATGATTTCCTTAGAAAAGAGGGTTTTGCTGCTTAAAAAGAAATGTCAATACCATTAAACCTGGTGATCTTTAAGGTCTACAGCAGCTTGAGATTCTGGTTTCATCCATGACTCACTGAATATGCTGCACCTACATGCTAGGAACAGTTTCAGCTCAAGAATGAAAACTACACCAAACTTATCAATAGCCAAAACAAGTGTGGTGCTACCTCAAAACCAACATTCCCCTTTAAGTTCATGAAACAGTTAACCAATGCCTAGGAATTCAAAATCCAGACCAAGGTATAGATCAAAGAGACCCTTGGATTAAGTCAAAAGGTCTGTAGGTAGACTACAGTTATGTATATTTTCACTGGCCTTCCACAAGGCCACCAGGGGCAGGTTAGCTTTGTTTTGCAACAGAAATATAAGCTTCTGGTATAGTGTAGTAATACCTACTATTGAATATAAGTAATATTTAGTTCTCTATTTTTTTTTTTTATACTGCGAGGATTGAACCCAGGGGCACTAAGCTACCACTTAGCTACATATATTCCCTAGCACTTCTTATATTTTACTTTGAGATAGGGTCTTGCTAAATTGCTAAAGTTGGCATCAAACTTTTCAATCTCCTGCCTCAGCCTCCTAAGTAGTTGGGATTACAGATATGTGCCTGGCTAATATTCAGTTTATTAGAAAACACTTACCTCAGAATTAAATTTCCAAATAAAGAAGAATTAATGTTTAAATATTCTCCAGGGTCAGAATTTGATGATACCATAAAAATACTAAGAGTATCATCTCAGTTCAGATTTTACATTAAGTTACAAACTCGAACAGTGATGGTCAAACTGCAGTATTATGATTTCCTAGTACACTAACATTTGACCAGAGCAACTTTACTTCATCTGTTTTAAATACCAGAGTTGACATAAGCATATTTCATTTCAAAATGAAACTAAAATGTAGTTGAAAATTTAGAAAGCTGCAAATTTCATAAAAGACCCATTTAGAATAAAATGAAAGCTGTTTAAAAATTGGTTGGCCTTGGACTGGGGATGTAGATCACTGGTAGAGTATTTGCCTAGCATGGATGAGGCCCTGGGTTTGATCCAAATCAATACATCAATAATAAATAATAATAATAATAATAATAATAATAATAATAATGAAGGCACGTGCAGTGGCACACGCTTGTAATCTCAGTACTTGGGAACCTGAGACAGGAGGATTGCAAGTTTGAGGCCAGTGCAAGGCAACTTAATTGAGACACTGTTTCAGAATAAAAAATAAAACAGGAGCTGGGTGTTGTAGTGCACGCTTGTAATCCCAGTACTTGGGAGGCTGAGACTGGAGGATCCGGCTTTGTGGCCAGCCTCAGCTGCTTAGTGAGGCCCTCCACAATTTAGTGAGACCCTGTTTCAAAATAAAGAATAAAAAATAGGACTGGGGGTGTAGCTTGGAGGTAGAATGCCCCTGGGTCAATCCCCAGTACCGCAAAAAATAAATAAAATAAAATAGGGCTGATGGTGTAGCTTTGAGGTAGGATGGGTTGAATCCCCAGCAAAACAACAACAACAAACAAAACAAAGCAGAATAGGACAAAACAAAAAGAAGGAAGGGAGGGAGTTATTTATATATATGCATATATACATATATATGTAAATATATATGAGTATGTGTATATATATATATATATATATGTATCTGCATATTTTCCCCTAATGAGACAGCTGTGAAGTGGTGAGAAATATATTTTGGCAAGAGGAATTATTAGAAACAGGGCAAATAAAAGTAATACATTTGTTCAGGATGGGGCAGATACTAAGAGAAAGAAAACAATGATACAAAAAAACAAACTATTAATTCTGAGCTGGGAGTGGTAGAGCACACCTGTAATACCTAGTATATGGGAAGCTGGGACAAGAAGATCACAGGTTAAGGACAGTCTCAGGATCTTAAAGAGGCCCTCAGCAACTTAGTGAGACTCTGTTTCAAAATAAAACATGAAGCCAGGCCTACTGGCCCATGCTTGTAATCTCAGTATTTGGGAGGCTGATACCTGAGGATCCGGGTTCATGGCCAGCCTCAGTTACCTAGTGAGGCCCTCTGCAACTTAGTGAGACCCTGTTTCAAAATAAAGAATAAAAAATAGGACTGGGGGTGGAGCTCAAGGGTAGAATGCCCCTGGGTTCAGTCCCCAGTACTGCAAAAAATACATACATAAATACATAAATAAATAAATAATAAAAAAATAAAACATGAAGAAGGGCTGTGGGTGTAGCTCAGAGGTAGATGCCCCTGGGTTCAATCCTCAGTACTGGGAAAAAAACAAAACAAAAACCAACTATGTGTTATTTTGAAATCAATAAATTTTAATAGAGCATCATTAGTATCTTTGAATACCCCCTCTGTATTTCTCCTCAGAAAAAAAATTACTAAGCTTAATTTCATAATTATTCTTTTACTTTTCTTTATATTTAACACCAGTATATATATAATTTAATTTTTCCTATTTTTGAACATTAAAAAAATGGAGTCAAGTGGGTGTGGTGGCGCACGCTTGTAATCCCAGTACTTGGGAGGCTGAGACCAGAGGATTTGGGTTCATGGCCAGCCTCAGCTACCTAGTGAGGCACTCCGCAACTTAGTGAGACTCGGTTTCAAAATAAAAAATAAAAAATAGGGCTGGGGGTGTAGCTCGGAGGTAGAATGCCCCTGAGTTCAATCCCCAGTACCGCAAAAAGAAAGAAAAAAAAAAAAAAATGGAGTCACTGTGTCACTGTCTGTTGATTTTCTATAACATTTCTTTTTGAGATTCATCCTTTTCTTCATGTGCCTACCTTGAGTCACCTATTTTCACTGCTGAATAAATAACCCACCATACGAATATTCTACAATCCAACAAACTATTCTACTTGTGCATATTCAGGTTGTTTCCCTTCCTTTTTGTTATTAGGAATGTTGCTAACACCAACAATCCTATATATGTCTTCTGATACACATGTAAGAGTTTCTCTAGAGTATATTATCTAAGCATAAAATTACTAGGCTAAAGAAAACAAATAAAATCTCAACTTCATTACATACTGACCAACTGTTTTCCAGAGCATCTGTACCAATCTGCACTTCCACTTACAGGCAGAGTAAAAGATAATGTGACTTAAATGTTCACCATTCTCATTGTGGTTCTGGTTCACATTTCTCTAATTAGTAATGAGACTGAACATCTTTTTGTAAATTTATGGATTAATTGTGCTTCCTTTTATTCAAAATCTTTTTCCTTTGCCTATTTTTCTATTAGGTTGTATTTTATTTATTGATTCATAGTAGTTCTCTACACTCTAATC
>PVLC010030146.1:0-19696 GCA_004027655.1 Graphiurus murinus | reverse complement strand
GAGAGGAGTTCCCTAAGTTAGGTTACTTGGTTACAGAAGCAATGACTACATTAGTTTACCATGCTTTGTTCCATTGTATGACCAGCATCTCCAAGAATTAGCATGCATGCAATGAAGTAGCTTTCTACAGGTAACACTATCATGCACTAATTCTCAGCACACATGAGAGAAAGTCAATGTTCTGTATGATAATATTTATAAGGACATTCTGGTCCTAACTCTCTCTCTCTCTATTGTTCCTTTAACTTATTTAGGTTCTTGGGAATAGAAATATGCATTTCAGAGACAGTGTTCTACTGTTCTCCTTTTCTCCAAGAATGACACAGCTTTAAAATACACAGATATTCAAAATAGTAAAGCAAATTGTTCATTTTTTTAATGAAATGAGAAAGTAAGATGAAATAGAATACCTGAATAGCCTTGTATCTATTTAAATTGAATTCATTATCAAAACTAAAGTTACTCATATAGATCCAGTTTTAATGAATGGTATCAAATATTTAAGAAAAAAAAAGCCACTGGTTTTCTAAAACCTCTTTGAAAAAATAAAGTAGAGAGAAAGGTATTTCAAATCACATTTTGGGATCAGCATAACTGAAAATGACATTGCAAAAAAGGAAAAAATAGACCTTTGTTTCTAATAAACAGGTATATAGAAGCAATTAAAAATATTACCTAATAAAATCTTGCCATATTTGGAAGATGATAATATATAATGACTAAGCGTGATTGATTTATCCCAAAAATTCGTTGTCATATTATCATTGAAAACTTGAACAAAATGATTTATTTAATAACAATGACTTTTTAATAATAAAGAAAATAATATGATTGATTGTCCCAACAGATACACAGCACAAAAGCATTTGAAAAAAGACTAATGTGTGCATATCTATGTTTATAGCCTCACAATTCACAATTGCCATACTATGGAACCAGCCAAGATGTCTATCAACAGAAAAGTGAATTACAAAACTATGGTATATATACACAATGGAATTTTACTCAGCCATAAAGAAGAACAAAATCATGTCATTTGCAGGGAAATAGATAGAATGGGAAAACATGATGTGAGATTAGTAACTCACAAAAAGTAAAAAATTGTGTGCTCTCCCTAATATGCAGAAGATAGGGAGAAAGTAGGTCATAGAAGAAACTCTAAATGAAGAAGAAAACTTAGATGAACAAAGAAGGCAACCTAAATAAAGGTGATGGCAGGGGGAGGGGGAGGGAAACACCCTAACACACATGATGTATATTCACAAACATATCAAGATCAATCACTAAGCCTAACAAGAGAAGGAGGGAGAGGTGAGGGAATAAGGTGAGAATTGAGGAATGGTTAAATAAGTGCTGTATGCATATATGACTCTACCAGCTTGTATCTCATTAAGATATATGATTACAATGCACTAATAATAAATTATATACATCTCTAAAGATTTCATACAAATCATATATTTGATAATTAATAGTAAGTATGTAATCATTAATAAAAGAGTTAGCATAAAATTAAAGAATTTGCAAAATATTTAAAGAGACTCTTCATGAATAGGTTACACTAATGTGCCAAAACAGATGCAGTGGTGCTCAACATTACTAGTCTCTTAAGGAATGCTAACTAATATGCAAAATCTGTTAAAAATGAAAGTTAAAATGTAATTGAAAACTACAAAGTTTAACATCATCTAGAATATCTCATTGAAGATTAATGGATTTAGTGTCACTGAATAAATAAAGCAACTGGAACTCCCATACATTGTAGGAGTGCAAAAGTGTACAATCTTTTGCTTATTTATTTTGGTGGTAGTAGGGATTGAACCCAAGAGTGTTCTACCTCTAAGCTGCAACCCCAGATCTATTTTATTTTTCATTATCACAGAGTCTTAATCAGTTACTGCATGCTG
The DNA here is from genome assembly GCA_004027655.1 of Graphiurus murinus. NCBI lineage: Eukaryota > Metazoa > Chordata > Mammalia > Rodentia > Gliridae > Graphiurus > Graphiurus murinus. The sequence continues at coordinate 17,789 of PVLC010030146.1, read as the reverse complement.
GCCAAGAACTGCTGATCTTCCTGTTTCACCTTCTCAAGGATAGGGATTATAGGCATGTGCAACCACATCTATTGGTAGAATTTTATGAAAACTTGTTTGGGAATTTTGTGTAATTTTAAATGAATATCTGCCACATGAACCAGCAATAACAAAACTTAGATCAGAGATAAATAAAGCATAAAATAAAAAATCAATAGTGAATAAAATTAAACGAAATTTGGTTCTTTAAACACATCAACAAATTGACAAGCCTTTATCTAGATGAACTAAGAAAAAAGACAAGTTTTTTTCTTGCAAAAACCTGTAAATTAAAAAAAAATCATGTTACTTAAAGTAAGAATTGTTGGATGAAACTGAGGAGGTTTCTTTGCCATAGAATAGAAGCTAAATATTCATTGAATGCATAAGAAGAAATACATTGAAAAAATAAGTAGTAGCAATTTAAATGCTTAAGTAGCAATATGAATGAATCACATAAAGTATAAATTGAAAAAACTAAACATTAATAACATTTATAGCATGTTTCTATTTGTTTAATTTTTATATATTTTATATAATTACACATTATAGTGAGAGTAAATTCAAAATTTTGAAGCATTCAAGACAAATTAGACATAACCTATTAGTATATATATATATATCAACTACATTGAAGTACTCAGTGGGCCATCTAAATGGACATGATGAACTGAGACAGAAAAGTAAAAGTAAAATAAATAAGTAGGTAATATTAACACAGTGTAATGGCAGCAATGCATTACAGAAGGAATTATGGGTCACTCAGCTCTCTGAATTAAAGCCCGCTCATTTCTCTCCATCGTCTATATGCATAGAGCTGAATCATTTCCTCTGTCGAATATCAGGCAATGTAAAGACTCCTGTAATGGGATCAAGTTGTGTAAAAGAATTGATATGATAAAGAGAAGTGATACAACTTTTGGGAGAGCTGTGGCAAGCATAATAGTTGCAATATTATAACAAGTGTGGAAAACAAAGTTGGAAGGGATATCAGCAAGTATACATTTTTTTGCAATATCTATTTTAATCATGAAGTGAGTCATATTGCCATTTATGGAAGATTACTTTAATGCCTCAATGCGCGTGTGCTGGTGCACAGGGGCACTCACACACACACACACACACAATGTGTGTGTATATATATGAAATTATATGTACTTTCACATATATATTATGTGTGTGTGGTTGTGTGTAGGTATTTTAGGTCTCCTACCTTGTTGCTTCTAAGTGTAAATGCCTCACTTGCTAGTGTTTCCAATTATAGTCACCACCATTTGACCCCACTATAAAAAACACTGCCATAATACATTTTATTCTTTCTTGTATACCATATGATAGGTTTAGACAGAGAAGTATTTTTTCTTGAAAAATAAGGCAAACATAAACTAAAATATATACTTTGTTTTTCCCAACCATGTGAAATTTAACTAGTTTATACGAGATTATATAAGCACACTCATAGTTGGAGACACAAAATTAATTTATATAAGTAATGCAAATAATGATGATAGGTGTATATACCGTTGATACTCTATTTGTACTCTGAGGACTAAGAATTTCAGCATAACCTGAAGACTTGCTAAAATACTGAATCTATGCCCCCATTCTAGTCCTACTAATTTGACATTTGCACTTTGATAAGATCCAAGTATAATTATGTGAACATTAGTCTTTGAAAAGAATTGACAGGAGATCATAGGCATCTGAAGGAACTACCAGGAAGAAAAGGATTACACATTTTTTTAACTTTAAAGAGAGGCATATAATGTAACTTTTAATGTAAAATTACCTATAGTTTTTGTTTTACTAATTTAAAGAATAAGTTTAAATGTCCTCTCTTACTGAAAATGCTTCTATATTTTAGATTCTGTAAGAGAGGGAAAATATTTTCACATTCTCCTTCAGATTTTTATGTTTTTTCCAGTTCTCATGTTATGATGACCAGGAGGGAGAAGAAAATCAGGATGCTTTTATTATAGTAACCTAGATACAGAAATCACATAGTAAAAACCATTACGAATGCACGTTTTGAATTCATACAGCTTTAGTCTGAGTCTCTGCTTCAACATTGCTAAGGTATGCTGCTTTGGGCAAGTTATTTATTTAATATTCACTTGTTCTATCAGCAAAACAAGAGGAGTAATTTCTGCAGTAAAGAACTGCTGGGAAGATTAAATGAGACAATGCAAGTGATAAGCTTGTCATAATGCCCAGCCTGGAGCAAACTAATGGTCTCACAATTTCTTCATCAAATGTAGTGATTCCTAACCATTTTTTCACCTTAGAATCACCTAGGGCACCATAGGGCATGTGTTCAGCAGATTATGAAATTATAGGATTGCTAGTTGTATTTCTTCACCTTTAGATAAGATAATGTATAAGAGTAAAGTCTCTTCCTCATGTTCGGGTACTGTTTTCAAGCATAAAATCAGTAAGTTCTTTTTGCTTCTCTCAGTGAGAGCATGTGTTTGATCCTTCTTTAAAAGTCATCTTTGAGCCGGGCGTGGTGGCGCACGCTTGTAATCCCAGCATTTGGGAGGCTGAGATAGGAGGATCGGGGTTCAAGGCCAGCCTCACCTACCTAGTGAGGCACTCCACAACTTAGTGAGACCCTGTTTCAAAATAAAGAATAATAAAATAGCGCTGGGGGTATAGCTCAGAGGTAGAATGCCTCTGAGTTCCATCCCAGTACCACACACACACACACACACACAAAAAGTCATCTTTTTTAGTGGCACTTCATTTTTCCATAGTTCATCATAAAGCTTAAAAAGTTACATACTCTTTGAAATAACTCAGATGTAACTTGTAAGAAATCTATATATTATAATAACAAATCAGCAAAAGTATGAGATATAAAAATTTTATTAATCTTTTATTAGTACATGGTAATTGTACATCATAGTGAGATTTATAGTGATAAATTCACAGATGCATACACTATTATCTGGCCTGTTTCTTTCCCCAAACCTCCCTCTTCCTTCCTCTCTACCCTCTCCTACTACACTTCCTAAGTGTTCATCAACAGATGAATGGATAAAGCAAATGTTATATACATACACAATGAATTTTTACTCAGCTATAAAGAAGAACAGAATTATGTCATTTGCAGGAAAATGGATTGAGCTGGGGAATATCATGCTAAGTGAGATAAATAAACCAGACTCAGAAATTCAAGGGCTGCACGTTTTCTATCATATGTGGAAGCCAGAGAGAAAATAAGAAAAGACACCTCATGAAAATGAGGAGAAAGACCCATAGAGATATTCTAAAAATTGAAAAGAAATATATTAAATATTTTTCTTTGTATAAGAAGATCTGAATCATACCCTATAAGAGTATTATCCCTATAATGCACAATAATTACCCAGCATCAATAAAGGGCTCTGTGGAATTCTTAATCATCAATTATGTTTGACAGACTCAAAGAAGATGGATTGAAAATGGAGCTCCAAGAACTTTCAATATGATCGGAAGAAAGTGCTCAGTCACAGGGTAATGTGCTGGGAAGGGTTTGCTCTTTCAGACCAACATCAATTTCAGTTAGGTGCAGCCCCTAGAGCACAGAAACAGCAGAGGGCCAGGGCACACTCTTTGGGCTCAAAACTCTTCTTGCCCTGCTGTTTAATATGCTAACAAAAGATATGATTAAACCACTGGCAAGTTTATTATTTTTCCTCTTCCTGGAGTTGAAAACCATTAAAATAGATGACCATCATTATTTAAGTGATAATTAGAGGGAAACTGAAGTAAATCTAGGCAAAGCATGGGAACAAGCAATGAATCATTTTAACCACAAAACTCAAAATGCCAAGTTTTTTTTAATGATATTCCCAGATAAAGATAATTAGCATCTTTTCCCTGTGTTTGACTTCTCTTTTGCTTCTGAAGGGAATTTACTTACATATCTCTTGCTTTCTTTGGGCAGAACATTTGCAATTTCATAGCATACTTTGTGGTATTTATTTTTCTCTTCATGAATTTTATTATTGAATTTAAATAGCATAGCATTTTCATCTTTGTTTGTAGGGTTACACAATATGAAATCTCAATACACCTACTGTTTTGTTCAGGTTATATCAACATAGAATTTTTTTTTTTTTCCGGTACTGGGGATTGAACTCAGGGGCATTCTACCTCCGAGCTATACCCTCAGCCCTATTTTTTATTCTTTATTTTGGAAACCGAGTCTCACTAAGTTGTGGAGTGCCTCACTAGGTAGCTGAGGCTGGCCGCGAACCCGGATCCTCCAGTCTCAGCCTCCCGAATGCTGGGATTACAAGCGTGCACCACCACGCCCGGCTAACATAGATTTTTATTTGAGGGATCTAGATGCTGGTGCTAAAAATAAAGTATTGCTCTTCTGGCTCCTTTCTTCTACTGTCTTTGCTTAAGCGGTCCTTCTTTCCGCCCTTCCTCCCTTCCTTCTTTTCTTCCTTTCTTCCTTGTTCTTTTCTCTCCCAATTACTCATTTATTCAACGCAACTCAAAAAATCTTTGACCTGTTTTTGAACTTTGATATACCAACTATTTTTTTCTTCTTTATGTTTCTTTTTTATCCAAAAGTATAATTACTTATTAACTTTGGTGCTCAACAATAGAATATAACCTCATTCTCAACCTGATCTCAATATTGTAGCTTTGAATTGAATAACTAATCTGGTCTACTTTTTTGTTTATATCTATCCTACTCCTCTAATAGAGAGCAGTTTTTTGTTTTTGTTTTTCTTTACTTAGCATTCAGAGATCTTTAATATTATTGACAAATTTCTGTTTAAACTCAGCACGTGTCAAGGACTTCCTAAATCTCAATATGCAACAAAACTCTCTAGGTTTTTACACTTTGTTTTTCTTCTAGATGTGCTTTTAGTGTGAAGTGTCAACTCTGTAATTTGAAACCCTAAATTCCCTATTTGAATGACAAAAATACCATTGAGCCATTTCCTAATGCCATCAAATGAAGATCATTTTTTTCTTCTGAATTTTACACAAATTTTATTGGCAGTCTTTCTACTAGTTTTCCATGTTCATTACATTGACTTTCTAAACATCTTAATTGATTTAACTTGCTCTATCATTTCCATATTTTTATTTTTGAAGATAATACTCTGATTTTTAAAAACAAAGCAATCTTCAAAATATCTTGTGATAAAACAGCAGTTTTTAACATGATCCCATCTGACCACCAATTATGTTGCCCACTTAAAATAATAGTCAAGTTTCTTGGTTCTTTTGTTGGTACTCACATCTGCATTTTTAATCTGATAGTAAGATTTTTATTAAGTAACAAATTTTGTGCATTTCTTATTTTCTTACTTTGGGAATTTTGAAGGGTATGTCTCTTGCATCATCATCATCATTTTTCTCTCCAGTGTAGCTATTAACAATTTTTGATGGATTTTGTACTTATTATTGTACTGGTGAAATCAACACCATTCAATCTCACTAATAAACCCCCAAATTGCAGTAAATTGACACAATACAGGCCATTTTCATGTGGGTTATGTTTCCAGTCAGGATAGAGAAGATTACAGTGATCCACAACTCTCACCCCAACAATTAGGAAGGAAAAGGGATAAACTACACAAAGGTAATTTTGTAAAAGACAAATGACAGAAAAGAATGTGTTTTGAGTAGAGTTCTGCTCTTTTTCTGACAGGAGCCGTGTCTGATCATCAGTGAAAGATGAAGCCTGAAATCGGTAGACCCTGCTGAGGTGAGAAGCTCTGTTGGAACCTCTATCTCTCCAGGGGCTGGCATTAAGGACTAAAGTGTGGAAGGGCCTGATGTAGAGAGTGAAACACAGGGTGATCTTTTCTCTCCTAGGGTGGTTACTTAGTAAAAGTGTTGGTGTATGAGACTGGTGGTTATGCTGAAAGGTACCAAGAGGTCTCTGTAGTCTAGTTGTGTTTAAATTCAAAGGTTCTATCGGATATGGAAGCTTTTAGCCAGACAGTACAGTTGAAACAAAGGGTAAACTGAAAATAACTAAATTTCCACCCCCATTTCACATGTTTAATTTTTTAAAAAATGTTTTATTGGTGCATTGTAATCATACATCTTTGTTAGGTACAAGCTGGTAAGGGCATACATGCACACATTTCTCATTTAACCCTTCCCCAATTCCTGCCCCACTCCCCCTATCCCTCCTTCTCAAGTTCAGTTTAGTGATTGACTTTGATATGTTTGTGAAAGTACATCATGATTTATCTATCTTAGAAAGAAACCAGCTTTCGGTTTTGAGTATTTTCTGTATTTTTGTTTGTTTGTTTGTTTATTCTCTACTTCATTAATTTCTGCTCTGATTTTCATGATTCTCTGTCTTCTACTGGCTTTGGGGTTAGACTGTTTTTGTTTTTCAAGGGCTTTGAGCTGTGTCATTAGGATATTTATTTGGTGATTTTCTGTTCTTTCTGTTCTTCTTACTCAATGCTATAAATTTTCCCCTTAGTACTGCCTTCAAGGTGTCCCAGAGATTTTGATATGTTGTGTCTCTGTTTTCATTGGTTTCTAGGAATTTTTTTAATTTCTCCCCTTACTTCTTCTATGACCCATTCCTCATTCAGCAGTGTGGTGTTCAGTCTCCATATGTTTACATTGTTACTCTGGATCTTCTTAGAGTTGATTTCTAGTTTCATTCCATTGTGGTCTGCAAAGATGCAGGGAATTATGTTACTTTTTTTTTTTTTTTTTTTTTTGCCAGTGCTCATTTTGTGGCCCAGAATGTGGTCTATTTTGGAGAAGGTTCCATGTGCAGCTGAGAAAAATGTGAATTCAGCTATAGTTGGGTGAAATATTCTGTACGTGTCTAGTAGTTCTATTTGGTTTATGGTATTCTTTAGGTCTGACACATCTTTACTGACCTTTTGTTTAGAATATAGGTCTAGTGATGAGAGAAGCTTACTGAAGTCTCCCTGTATTATTGTATTAGGATCTATTTGTGACTTTATACCATGCAGAGTTTGTTTTATGTTCCTTTATTTCTTTCTAGCTCTCCCTGCATTCTTTTTGGAAATCTTGTATCATTTCTACTATTAAAGATCTGAATTGTTCTTATAATCTCTGCCATTCTGTGATCGTGAGTCCTATTATTGTGAGATTGTGGTAGCTCATTGTTTCTTTGCAATTTTTCCTTCCTATTATTCTCCGGTTCTTGAGTTTAGGTCTTTTCTGCTTTTGCAAGCTTTCTCTCAATTTATAGGTTTTTTTATTTTGTGAATTGTATCTCGTGCTGAGTTACAATTACTCTAGGGCTTCTTCTGCCCAGTGTAATAGTGTCATTGGTGAGTTTCAGGTGTTGACTTCTAGAGTCCACTTGTTGCTTCTCTTATGGGGATTCATCTCAGAGGCATGAGTAGGACAGTTTGTGGCTTATGTATGTTTAGACCTTGATGTGGGATGTGTTAAGCTATTCCTTCTATCAGCAGAGGTGACTTTATCCTTGGTGTTTGGCAGTCCTTTCTGGTGGTTCACCTCTCTGGTCCCATCTCTGTATTAAAGGTTTAGAGGTGTCCACTAGTATATACAAGGACAGGTTGTGTTTAGTGGTGAAAGTTGGGTGAGGGGGAAGAGAGAAGCTGCAGTGATGAATGAAAGAATAGGGTAAAGTAGAAGGTATGATCCAGTGGAAAAAGAGTCTGAGTGTGTTAAGGTGTTATATGGTAAAGATTAGAGATAGTGGGTATGTGTGGGTATTATGGTAGTCAATGTAGAATATTTAGGTGAAGTGGTATTAAATGGTCTTGATATGAGACGGGGGAAAAAAGGAAAAAATAAAGAAAAAAAAGTGTTGAGGAGAAGAATATAGATTGGAGAGAGGGAGGGAAGCTTGTAAAATGGAGGAAGAGAGTTGACAACTGAGCAAAAAATCACAAAGCAATCAATCATCCAAATGAACAAACATAAATAAAACAAAGCAATACAAAACAAAAACAGAGTAAGAATAAACAAAAGAAACAAAATAAAAACCTAAACCCTGTAAGTTTATAAATACAGAGCCTATTTGGCCTCTGCAGTCCTTTTGGATCTGTGTGGATATTTTCAGCTTTTAAATGTCTGCTCACTCTATTAAATTCTCAAGCATGTTTCAGGAATTCTTATTTGCTCTCTCCATTAGTGCAGGCACAGAGTTCCATTGGTGCCTCTCCCGCTGCAAGTTTGTGTCTCTGAGCTCTCCACAGGGCCTGTCTCTGTGCTGCTCTTGTCTATGTAGGCAGTAGGCATCACTGGACCTAGACCCAGTTTAAGCCTGAGGCATTGAGCTTTCTACAGGCCCTGTCTGCATCTCTTTCTCTGCATTTGCTGGTGGCAGGGGTGTAGTCTAAATGCCAGGCATTTTCCAGGGCGCCTGTAAGGTTTCTATGCCCTGTGTGCTCTGGTTCCCTCACGAACTGCTGCTCCTATCCAATTGCTAGAAGGGCGGGCTAGAGAATCTGTCAGTTGCCACACAGGACCCCGGCTGGGCAGTTAACTTATAAATTGAGTGCTGCTCTGGCTCTGGAGGGAGTGGTGAGCTGAGGTGTCCCCTTTGCAGGCTAAAGCTGGTCATCGCAGGTCTTCTGGTCACTGTTCGTCATACTACCTGATTAGGGTGTGGAGTTCTGGAGTTGCTTACTTCACATCTGGTTTCTGGGTATGCAGGAGGTCATTAGATGTCTCAGTGCTAGTAGACCCTGCTCCGGACAGCTGCCTCAATGATGGCTGCAACTCCATGGCACACACTGCTGCTGCTCCCGAGGGCTCATTCACTCTCCCTGGACCACTTTCTGGGTTCTGTTCAGCTGTGCTTGCTTCAATTTTTGTTACTTTGCTCACTTTTTGCTCCTTTTTTTCTTCCATCAGGAAGCTACTTTTATGGCAGTTTTCATTCAAGCTCTACTGTGCTTGAGGAGAGATGTTTCACTTAGTAGCCATCCTGGGCTTTCTCTCTAGAGTTTAATTTGTTTGAATCAAAGTTATCACTCTTTCACCTTATCTACTTTATGTAAAGGGACATAAAAAATAGCACTTCTTTTTTTGGAAGAAAAAATACCCAATTTCAGTATCTACAGGTGTGTGTGGGGTTACTGGGGCATGAACCAAGGAGCATTCTACCTATGAGTTATTCCATAACCTTATTTTTTAAAATTTTGAGATAGGGTCTCACTAAGTTAATGCATGCTGGCCTCAAACTTGCACTCCTCCTGCCTCAGTCTCCCACGTACTGTGATTATAGTCATTAGAAAACAATAAATAAATAAAATATATGAGGGACCAAGAAAAAGAAAACAAGTAATAAAATTAGATTTCCTATCACTGCATAATCTTGGAATTGTCGGGCACAGGCATCAAAATGATTTTTGAAATATGTTAAAGAATATAACATGATTCATGAACAAAATCAATGAGAAGGAAAAATGTCAAATAGGGAAACAATCTGTAGCTTTTTCAGATAAAGAGGCCACTTTGCTTCACAAGGTGATTCTTGAATTCAATCTCTAACTTTTGAATTTGTTCCTCTTTCACTGCAAAAGGAACAAGAACATGAAGGTCAAGTGTGGGTTGCTATTAATATATTAATTCTTCAGATGACAAAAGTGAGTCCTTTGTTTCTCTGATTATTTCTTATATTTCTTTTATGTTCCTCATTTGCCATTCTTGAAAATTTAAAAGAAATGTTAGAGCTTTAGAACTTATTGACTCTTACTGTTCTGCCTTCCACTTAAGAATGAATTTGAACTTTTAAAAATTTTGTTATTTTGTTTTAAAAAATATATATACTTTCTAAAATTATCTTCTTGTGTATTTTAATTTTCTTTAATGGGCATGATGTTTTCTCTTGTATATTCTAGGAAGTTAAATATACTTTTAAAAGATACCTGGTTGCATTCCAATCAAGCTTCCTCTTTTGTTTGTTGTGGTTTCTATCTTTTATGTTAGAGGCTTCCCTCAAATATTGGATGACAATTAAGTAATATAATTGATTGTCATATTTGAGAGTCAGTCACCAAAATATTGGTTTTAATGTTCATGTGTAAAATCACTGTGTATTTGATCTTGTGCAGATATGTTTTGTCAAATGGTGTACTTCACTGCAAATGGCTATGTTGAGTGGCAGAGTTTCTGCATGACTATTTGTAGAACCTTTGTCTACTGTTGTTTGTCAAACTATGCTGAGATGCCAGAGGATTTCATTCAGAAACACATTCTCCATCCAACCACCCTGTTTGCTGTTCTGCTTCTCACCCTGACTCCAAATGGGCATTTTGTTGTTCACCTCAGTTCTCTCTTTCAATTCCTACAGACTACAGAGCATCTTTTCATTGGGTGGTAACAGGTAGTGGAAGGATATGCAAGGATAGAGATAGTGATATTGGTGTCAAGGGTTTCTGGGAGACTTGAACTATTGAATATGTGATCAGTCAACCAATTCATGAGTTTTAAAACCCTTGCCTCAACTGTGCCTTCTGAGGTGATTCTCTGTTCCACTCAGTATTTCTGAGTTCCTGTTGGATGTTGATTTTGCTTTCTTCAGTGCCCTGCATGTTCTTGTCTATCATAGCACCTTTTCTACCCTGCAATGTCCTTTTTCACTCCTTTAATTTGGTCATTTTTAAAAAATTTTGCTCATAATTCTATCTTGATAATGTCTTCCCTCTGTTCTCCTCAGCCCATATTTGTTTACTGTCATTTTGTTGGGTTATCAAGAAAAAAAATCAATAAAGGAGCTGAACATATCTAGTCAACGCAGCTTATATAATAGTAAGTTTGTCACATTTGTAATACTGCCTGTACTGAGAAATGCATTCTGATAGGCATCACTTTAGGAGGAGCCTGAGTCCCAGTTTTCATTTATTATTAATTAAATTCTCACAGAGGTTTCTCTCAGTGTGTGATTGCTCTCAGATATATATGAACTAGTATATGTATAAGCAGGGATAAAAGTCAAAATATCTTAATGACTGGAAAGGCCTAGGCCCAAAGCAAATAGAATGAATGCAAGATTCGTGAAAATTGATACCTCGTATTCATGAAAATTGATACCCCATATTAGAGACTGCTGGCTGAACATCAAGTGTGTATACATGTATGTGCCTAATGATTTACAGAAATGATTGGCACAAAAGGTGCTAAGTCTGCATTTTTGAGAGATAGATCTTTCTCTATAGTACTTTAATCCCCTTTTCAAGTTAGAACAACTTACTGTGAATTCTTAAACTTTTACTCTAATTGGTCAACAGTTTATGTTCATATAGCAAACAGAATGGAACCTTGGATTCTCAAACTAATTTCTTGTCCTTGAGAGAAAATATTGCCTATGGGTAATGAAATTAATCAATACCAAAGTAAAGATAATTTAGTTTTTAATAGAATGCACACACACACAAAAAGCCCTTTTTAGAAAATAGCTTTCATCTTCGTTAGCTTGTTAGCTATTTTACCTTAAAACGTTGTGAAAATGTAATTTCCTAAAAACGAACTATAAGCTTGAAGTTATTGTCTTTAAATATGACAATGATATTACCCACCTAGAATGCTATGAAATAATTTTCTTAATTCATTGAACTACTGTTATTGTCTTTTTAAATTTAGGTAAGCATTTCACTGATAGAACATTATCACATCAAGATGCAATTCAAATAAATACAAATTTTATAAGACTTCATAAGGTTAATGCAAAGACAAACTCTGAAAAGGGAGTTATAGAATTTTATTAGAAAATTAGACTGCATAAATTGAAGCAAAGAACTAACAATTTTAGATTCTGTCAGAGCTTAAAACAATTAGCATTCTTTTTAGAATCCCTTCCACTTTGTTAAGAACATATGACTAGTGACCAATAAAACAGTGTAGTAGATAATTTTTTTTTCTGATTAAAATTTAGATTTCAAGCCGGGCGTGGTGACACATGCTTGTAATCCCAGCATTCGGGAGGCCGAGACCAGAGGATCCGGGTTCGCGCGGCCAGCCTCAGCTACCTAGTGAGGCACTCTGCAACTTAGTGAGACTCGGTTTCAAAATAAAGAATAAAAAATAGGGCTGAGGGTATAGCTCGGAGGTAGAATGCCCCTGAGTTCAATCCCCAGTACTTCAAAAAAAAAAAAAAAATTTAGATTCCAATTTTGAAGAAACAAGTAGATTACTAATTATGAAATCCCAGATGCTGTGGTAGCCTGTTAGAGGATATGTTTTCACAAGTGAAAGTGGTACAATACTTTGTCACACTTCATATTCTATTTAGGTAAATGTTTTAATTCATCCACTGATTAGTCATACTAAAAACTATGTAAAGTTTGAATGGTTGTAGCATTTATTTTATATATCTCAAACTAAATATTATGCTATCTCAATTTTCTGCACTTTTTATTTATTGACTGAGGGGAACAATTGCTTTTATCCATATACATGCACTATGCTTTTTTTGGTCATAGGCTGTTTCCACACAAATTCACACTAAAATTTTTGGGGAAAGAACAAAAGACAAATGAAGAAGAGCCTTACCTGTTTCTTTTTCCTTTGGGAAATATTTAATAACTATCTGACATTTTATATTCCATTAAATAATTTCATAGTTAAATCAACAAATGGTTTTGATTCCATTAGGGCATACATCATCTAAAAAAAACCCTTTAAATTACATATTTCACATTATTACAGTTAGGATCTACTTGAAAGCATTATATGAATATAATAAATATGCCTTCTGATTGAGAATATAAAAGGTATAGCATATATAAAATATATATTTCTTGTGGAATATCATTTTATTAATTATAATTTTTTTTGTACTGGGGATTGGACCCAGGGAGTTCTTCCGATGAATTCCACTTCAGCCTCTCTTATTTGCTATTTTGAAAGAATGTTTTAATAAGTTGCTGAGGGATTTACTAAGTTGCTGAGGCTGGTTTTGAACCTTTGATCCTTCTGTCTCAACCTGTCAGTAAATTCCAGTTACATACCAGCACATGCTAAAATTGTAATGGTTTCATATGCAAAATATTATGACCTTTTCTTAAGCAATGGAATCAAGAGACATGCTACTCTACTTTGTAGTTACTATGCTAAATAATTCCCATAATAATTAAATGCAATAAAATATATTCATATTTTAATAATTATTTATAATCCAAAAAGTAATTAAGAATGATCATGAAAATATGTTTAAAGGTAAATGGCATCAAGCAGAAATCTTTAAACAAAAACAATTAGGAAAAATAGAAAAAATATTGACTGAAAAATAAGAAATAGATTCTATTTCTTTTAGCTAAAAATGCATATACTATAAATTTTTATTAGAAACATTTACTTTTTCACTTTCTAGGTAATAATTGTGACACTGTTTTACTGTGTACAGTCATAATTTTTAAGTTTTCTATATCATCAGGACACATAAAAAATATAAACATAAAGAATAACTCAAAGTAATTTTAAAATAAGCTAGATGACCTAAATACAAAGTTCAGAAAGTTTTTAAGTTGATGGTTTCTTATGAGAAAGAAAATTTTAAATTATACTTAAAAACAAATCTCTCTTTTCAGATATAAGCAGTTCAAAGATGAGAGAAATTTGACCCAAGTTCTAAATCTATTTGGCATTTTCAAATTTCTGAATATAGAATATACCATTTAACATAACAGATGCATAAAAATTATTTTTAAGTTTCTGGTGAATTACTCTTAGCGTGATATTCAGTAGCCGTTTCAGTGAATGATTTATATCATGGTATCTAAATGATTATGAATGAGTCATTTTAAAAATCCAGTTAATAATAAGATGATGCTTGCTATCATTCATTGACCACTAACAAATATATGTAAAGTCATAAAAGAAACTTACTGTTATCCTCATTTTACAGATTAGGAAATAAGACACATAGTCTAGTGTCTTGATCAACATTACAAAAATAGACAGCTCTAGATAGAGAACCTGGGATTGTCTGTCATCATAGTTAATATTCCCTGTGTTACTCTTCAGCTTATGCTAGATGGTATATTTCTTGCATGCCCACTTGATTTCAAAGTCCTTTGTTTAATGCATTTGGTGAACCATCCTGAAAATTGAAGAATGAATAAGACACTATTCTTTTCCAAGATAAGCCAAAAACTAAAACAGTAACTATAATAACCTCCTTGGAAAGAAACTTTATTGTACTTCATCTATGATGCCTTCCCCAATTTTAGCCAAAATACTAATTTTAGGGTTGCCTCAAGAATAATGAGTAGCTACTTTCCTAACAGAGTCATTGAGAAACTGAGGGAAAGAGGAGACTTTAAACTGAGCATAGTAAACCAGGAAATAATTTGCAAAATCCTAAGTAATATAAAATAATATATTTTGCATATAATATTGGCTACAATTTGAAATTTCCCCTAAAGTAGTTGAGTAGACATCAAACTTCAGATATTAAAGCAAAGGTTTATTCTATAAAGACATATATTTTAATAGCATGACATGAACTGTGTATAATGTTTGGAGTGGAAGGGGGTTAAAACAGAGTTAGTTGTAAACAGTATGAAGAAGCTCCTGCAGTGGGTAAGAATCAGAGTATGAATATCGGAATCTGATGGCCTGATCTCGTTAAAGACAGCTAGAATGGATGAGGAAAAAGGTTTTGAATGATGCATGTAAGAGCTTACATGGAAAAGCCTCATGACTTATTGTTTGGGAAAGAAGAGGGAAACTGAAGAGGAGACAACTGAAATTTTCTGCCTTGCATGGTTATTAGAATTGAATATATTCATGACATAAAAGAAGAAAGCATGCTAGAGAAAAGAATAAGTTTTTCAGGAAGTGATTCTAAAAGACCAACATTTTTATTTTCTTAAAAAATATTTTTTGCTAAAAATTATATGTATATGTATTTATGTGTGTATGTATTTACTTACTACATGTATGTATAAATAATCTAATAATACTTATGGTTACATTAAAGCAAAATGTGCTTTTGTCTTGGATCACACCAAAAATAATTTTATACATTATTATAGGTAAGGAATTGCATTCTGAAAAATATTAAGAAAACATTTGTGAAAAGAAAAAAAAAGAATTAAAATTAAAAATGTAAAAGAAACACAAATTAAGAATGGAAGAAAAGTGAATGTCTGGGCATGGGGACACATACCTGCAATCCCAGTATTTGAGAGGCTGAGACAAGAGGATGGCAGGTTCCAGGACAGTCTCAGAAATGTAGCAAGTTTCTCAGCAACCTAGAGAGACCCTGTTTCAAAACAAAACAAAAAAATAAATAAATAAAATAAAAAGGACTGGGGGTGTACCTTGAAGGTAGAATGACCTGGGTTCAGTCCCCAGCACCACAAAAGGAAAGAGATAGAGACAAGGAAGGAAGGAAATTTCTGTATAATGTCTATATACTGGGGCTAAACTATATTTTGCATCATTGGTAAAACATCACATATACCTATAAAATGTATCTTTTATGAACTCACTTTATTTTTATAAGTATACACCATATCTCAGAATGCATCATTAGTACTCTATTGGATAACTGCTCCAGTTATTTACTATGCATTAATGTATAAGCATTGTAAAGTATATAAGTATTGCATAGTCTATAATCTAGTTTATTATCTAGGATTCATGGATTAATTTACTATGTTTGCTGGCTAGAAATACATTTCCATTGGAACACAGAGAGAATATTTTTTAAAGATGTTACATAATTGTTTCTTTTGCACTACAGTGGCAGATTTGAGTAGGTAATAGTTTTATGACTCATAAAACCTATTATACTTGGTTTCTTGACCTTTAAAAAGTTTGCTAATTCCTTATCTAGTTAATGATCATTGATCAATATTATGTATCGGTGTAACTTCAATTTAAATTGACTAAT
Organism: Graphiurus murinus; assembly: GCA_004027655.1. Taxonomy (NCBI): domain Eukaryota; kingdom Metazoa; phylum Chordata; class Mammalia; order Rodentia; family Gliridae; genus Graphiurus; species Graphiurus murinus. Next base: position 1,942 of record PVLC010030146.1, on the reverse strand, counting down.
ATATTCTATTTAATAAAATAATATAATAGTTTACCTTGTATTTTCTTACAAAATAAAAGGTAGATGTGCCATGTTTTTATAATTTCTGCATTATTTCAGTACCAGAGCCATATTTTATCACCTTTTAAACCCTAATATGGGATACATCTGACAGACTTCTAGCACTGTCTTCAGCCATTAGAATATTAAGAGTTTAACAGTAAAAATAAAAAAAAAAAAACTGTGGAGAATACTGATCTGCATTTGTCTGCCTATATGCTAAATTTGTTGACTACATGGTTCAATAATACTGTCTAGAAATAGTGTACCAAAGGCTGAAAGTTATCTTGAGAACAATTTAGTACACTCAGAAGAACCATTGTTTAGAACATTTCTCTCTTTCAATTTGTATTTTCCCCAAGTACTGAAATTCTGTTGTTAATATTACAGACAGTTATTGTGCAACAATACCTGAAGACTTATATTAGAATGAGTAAGCTACAACATAGGAGTTTTTAACTAGACACCTTGGTTTGTATACTGCAATATTTTAGAAAGAGGATTTTAATGAAAAACAGAGAAACAAACCTAATATTAAAAAGAAATACTTCCTGTCCAATTGACTTTTTGAATATCTTTTTTACATTGTAGATTATATTTTTGTATATTCTATGATTTAATAATATTTATTCATTACTTAGTAATATGACACTCTTTACGCAGGGTGTGAGCCTCTTTAGATAAAAGTATGATTGGTCTGTGTGATTTATTAACTATCACTCTCTACTTGTAATCCCAGCATTTGAGAGGCTGAGACAGGGGGCTCCAGGTTTGCGGCCAGCCTCAGCTACCTAGTGAGGCACTCTGCAATTTAGTGAGACCCTGTTTCAAAATAAAGAATAAGAAATAGGGCTGAGGGTGTAGCTTGGAGGTAGAATGCCCCTGAGTTCAATCCTCAGTACTGAAAAAAAAAGATTAGGAGAGATTCTTCCACTCCATTAAAGAATACTTAATTCAGGTGTGGTGGTGATCTTCTATAATCCCAGCACAAGGGAAGCTGAGACAGGGGGATTGCAGGTTCTAAGCCAGCCTCAGGAACTTAGTGAGACCCTGTTTCAAAATAAAAATGGCTGAAGATATAGCTTGGAAGTAGAATGCCCCTGAGTGCAATCCCCAGCACCACATACACATACACACACACACACACACACACACACACACACACACACACACATACACACATGGATACTTATAAACTACTAGTGAAGAATTATGCAACACAGAAATTAACTTGGGGTAATTAGCAGTTTTCCTCATTCAACAGAGTGATGGTCATTTGGCCACTGAAATTCCAAACACACATCAAGAATGCACGGCTTTCACTCTGAACTTCATTATGGGGAATGATTACAATGCACCAAAAGTATATTAAAAAGAGAATAAAAGACTTTCAGTAATAGCTGGCACTGATAGAGTCACATACTCAAAATATTATCTGGCAAAACTGACCCTCCATTGCATACAAGAGGGTATAGTTTTCACTGTTTCTAAATTGTTAAGTATGAATATCACTTCCATGCCTTCCAGAATGCCTAGGAAAAAATGATGCTGACATACTAAATAAAATGTTGTTCTTGGTGTGAGATGAGCATACTGCTGACCTGTCCTTAGAGCAAACCTGTTCATCTCTGAATGACAGATGCTGTCTCTGTCCAGCTCCTAGGGAAGGAACTTATGGGTGGGGTGAGACTTAATTTTATGAATACTACATGAAATTTACAAAGGAAGATAAGAGTGTAGTCTCTCTCCAGAAAGTATGCTTTCCTCAATATTCAAGTGAGTAAAGACCAGAGATTCTCCTTGGTCACCATTGAGATCATTTATCATTAACATGTGAGAAACAAAAAGCATTATTTCTCTGGATATTTGTTCTGTTATTGGAAAGTTAGGCAATCCCTTCTTT
>PVLC010030145.1:0-19698 GCA_004027655.1 Graphiurus murinus | reverse complement strand
AAAAAAAAAAAAAAGGGCTGGGGGTGTAGCTCGAAGGTAGAATACCTCTGGGTTCAATCCCCAGTACCGGGAAAAAAAAAAAACCTGTCATAATTTTCTCAGCCTCAGCTACCTAGTGAGGAACTCCACAACTTAGTGAGACCCTGTTTCAAAATAAAGAATTAAAAATAGGGCTGGGGGTATAGCTTGGGAGTAGAATGCCCCTGGGTTCAATCCCCAGTACTGCAAAAAAAAAAAAAAAAAAGGGGGGGTGGGGAGGGGGAGTCCACCAAGTACTATGTGCATGTATGTCACTGTTAACATGATTTATATTCTGATGTGAGACTATAATGCACCAATAAAAGCATGTTTTAAAAAGACATAGATGAGACATATATAAATAACAATTCATTTGGAGCATTTAAAACTTAACAATTGGCATGGAGATGTGGCTCAGTGGTAGAGCTCTTGCCTAGCAAGCATGTGTGAGAAAATAAACATATAAAACATTTACAGTACATTTCATCTACCAAAGAACTTGTGCTTAGAACACATAAATAAATCTTAGTTCATTAAAACAAAGCAAAAGATACGAACAGACATTTCAAAACTAAGATAATACGGCCACGATGCAAATAAAATGTTGTGCAATATCATTAATTATCAGAAAAATACAAATAAAACCACAAGAGATACTACTAACCCATTCCAGTGATTAAAACAAAAAAGACAAATAATTTCAAGGATGTAGAACAAGTACAACTTTCATAAGATGCCAAAGTAATATCAAATGTACAACCAATTTCATAAGAAACTGTCAAATTACTTAGAAAGTTAAGTCATGTAACTCAATCTCACTTCTAGGCTTTATTCAAGAGAAACAGAAATACATGTACACCCAAATTCTTGCACATGAATTTCCACAGGAGCTTCAATCTTAGCTGTCCAATTAGAGAAAATAAAACAACAGCAAATATTCATCAAAGGATGGAGTTATATAAACAAATGGTGGTATATGCATACAATGGAATACTACTGATAGATTTAACATGGGTAAACCTTAAGAAAGTAATTCTAAGCAAGAGAAGTCAGAAAAGAGCATACTGTATGATTGCATTGATAAGAAACATCAGTAAAGACAAAACCCAACTTATCGTGATAGGAAGCAAATCTGTAACCACCTGTGACAGGACAAGTGGTGGGGTGATGGCAAGCATAAGGGAAGTTTCTGGGGTGAGATAAACATTCTGAATATCATTTGTACTGGTGCTTAAACAGGCAAAAATGTGCCCCAACTGTACACTTCAAATATGTAATTTATATTTCAATAAATCTAACTTGCAGAAAAAGAAAGCAACTTACCTTTAATTTTCTCTAACAACTGGTTCTGGTACATGGTATATCTTAATGCCTGCATCCATGGCCTCACATCATGCTGTTTACAAGAACGCAAAGCTTCACTGAAGAGTGGAATAAGACAGTCCTGCCAGAGAAAATCAAAGATTACTTAACGTAAAATAGGCTCCTTCTATGTTTGTAGACATAATGCTAGTAAGACCAAGTCTGCAATACAGGTCAGCTACTCAAGATCTAGTCTTGTTTATCTAGTAACCACCCTCTTCCATCATGTACAATCTAAGAGAAATCTTTGTTTTACAAAATAAATAAATTCAGAATACTAAGTCCAATTTATCAATATACAATCAATAAAGTAAACATGCTCTTATAAAAAATAATATATTTACTACAAAGCCAAAGCCAAATTACGTTAACTCATTAAAACTACTAAACTACTTCAGCATATCAAAATTGCTGCTTTTAACAGATTCTCAAAGATTATAATTCCTTAGGGAAAGGCCCCATTTTCATTGAACTTTACCTATTTGGGAGGAAAAGAGATGTCTTTGATTCACACCCCAAATTTACATATCTGTCTAAAGGAAAATATCTTTACACATACTATCCCTCCATCTTAAAAACAGAAAAAAATAGAGCAATTAAGCTATCCCTGAGATTATGTATTTTAGGTTCTTCCATCTGACCCACGTACTTCTCCAATAAAAATCTGCTTAAAAATGGCATTATAGGTTTCTGGACTTACTAGCTTGTCTCACTACAAAGGTTATTTTAAAAATTTGAAAATAAAGTTTTGTTCTATAGTAATGCCTTTTAATATTCACAAGAATATGCTTTTACACCAGGTGTGGTGGTGCAAATTTGGAACCCCAGTACTAGGAAGGCTGAGAAAGGAAGATAGCAGGTTTAAGGCCAGCCTCAGCAACTTAGCAAGGTTCTTCAGCAACTTAGTGAGACCCTGCTCAGAGGCAGAATATCTCTGGGTCAATCTTTAGTACCCCGCCCCCCGCCAAAAAAAACTAATATGCTTATGAAAATACACTTCTACACACCTCTGTTGAAAGTCTATTGGAAACTGTGTTCTCCAAAGCAGATGAGCAATACAGCTGTAAGGTACTCAGAACTGGCAAGGACTGGGAAACTGTTAACGTAGAAAGCCTCAGTGGTCCAATAGCTATGCGGGAGGTTTGCTTCAAGTACTTCACCACATTTCTGAAAGAAAATATTGACTGTCAATTAATGAGATTCAGCAACTTGTAACCCCTGAAGAAATAAAGGAGTTAAGATGCTACCATTGGGCATCAAAAGTTAGGGAAGAGTAAGAAGAGCAACCTGCTCTATAGTAAAAAGGTTTAAGCAAGTTAAGACATTGCTTTGGGGGACTTTTACATTTTATTTAGTTTCAACCTCAGCATGTGTTGCCTAGTGGCATCCACATACTGTATCACTTCTACCAGTAAAATTAAGCCATTAGGACTAGTATTTAGTGATCTTGCAACTGTCTCCTCCTGGCTGACCCCCCATACACACTTATCATGTGATATACATAATGCATATTTACCTCCTTAAGACTGAACTTACTCAGTTATAGACTGCCACTTCTGATCCTGTTCTATATTGTTTAAAGCAGTTGCCAAACAAACAGAACTTCTCAACAACTGAACTTCAATGGATTTCTGAAGTTCCCTTGGATCTGGACTTAACATGTTAGGAAGTAGTTTTTTCATATCTAAAGAAATCAAATTTCATTAAGTTAATTTGCTTTTAGTGTAAAAGAATGGTAATGTATTTTGACAGTACTTAAAAATAACCAATGAATATCCTTTCCTGGGGGCCCAGAGGCATTCTACCTCCAAGTTATACCCCCAGCCCAATTTTATATCTTACATGGAAACAAGGTCTCACTAGGTTGCTGAGAGCCTTGCTAAGTTGCCAAGGCTGGCTTTGAACCTGCGATCCCCCTGTCTCAGTCTCCAAGTACTGAGGTTACAAGCATGCGCCACCACACCCGGCTATCTTCTTTCATTTTTAAGTTCAGGCGGCTGAACAATATAAGAATTTCTGATAGTTATATAAGCATCATTACTTCACATAAAATTACAGGCTGAGGATGTAGCTCAGTGATAGAGAGCACTTGCCTAGCGTGCATGAGGCCCTGGGTGCCATTTCTATCACCTCTTGTGGGGGATCAGCTCATACCCCTAAAAATCCACTGAAATTAATGGTTCAAAAATCACGAAGTCAGTAAATATATCTCAAATTTTTTTTTTTTTTTTTTTTTTTTTTTTTTTTTTTTTTTTTTTTTTTTTTTAGGACTGGGGATTGAACTCAGAGACATTCTACCTCAGTTACATCCCCAGCCCTATTTTTTATTCTTTATTTTGAAACAGGGTCTCACTAAATTGCAGAGGGCCTCGTTAGGTAGCTGAGGCTAGCCGCAAACCCGGATCCTCCGGTCTCAGCCTCCCAAATACTGGGATTACATGCGCCACCACGTCCAGCTTATCTCAAAGTATTAATGTAGCATTTTTCTAGTTTATTTAGTTTTAACTAAACTGCTTTTCATTTGCCAAATCAAATGTTAGTAGAACCCAAAACTTAATGCTTCACATAGACTCTGTCCCCAAAGAAGTGTACCATAAATTGCAAATTTTTTTTAGTAACTAAACACAGTAAACCAAGCATTTTGAGCTACTTGTCCATTAAAATTTTTAATTTAAAATTATTTTAAATTAAAATACCTATTTTTTCTTTTGATCCTCCAGCAAGTAGGTTAATATTTTCTCCTGGTAACAATTCTAATTGCTCAGTGCATTCAACGAATTCTCCAGACTCAAAGCTGCTTAGTGATCTGTAATTAAAATATTGGTCAGCTTGTGTCACACCCTAACCAGGCTGCAGACCCATTCAAAAGGACAAGTTCTAGAAAGCAGTGCAGTACCCTTCTGAAGAAAGTCCTTTCACAAGATACCACCATTTTTATTTTGAAGATGTGGTGAGCCTACCTCAGTTAGCATTAGAATTGGAGTAGCAAACAGGAAAGTCATAGGAATGGACGTCAGTTGGGTTACTCACCCCTCTAGGTCTCCTTCCTCTTTCTATCTGTTGCAGCTGTTACCCTGAGGGGTCTGTTCAACACCCCAGACTCTACAGGACAACTTTAACATCTAGTTCTCTCCAAAATATCCCTTCACTTTTTTTTCCTTTCTTTCTTTTAGTACTGGGGATTGAATCCAGGGGTATCCTACCTTCAAGCTACACCCCAGCCTTTTTTTATTTTGAAACCGTCTCACCAAGCTGCTGAGGCTGGCCACGAACCTGTGATCCTCCAGTCTCAGCCTCCCAAGTACTGGAATTACAGGCAGGCGCCACCATGCTGGGTGTCCAAGTTGGCCCTAACTCCCACAGAGCCTCATTCCCTACTAAACCCTGAGTAGGTCCATCATCTCAGTCTTATGCCTCCGTCCCGCCTTCTTTCATTGCCGGTATCCTTTTTCCCCATGTTCACTGCTTTTCATGACACACATATATCTTTTTTGAAATTCTTCCTTGCCATTTCCTCGATTTATCTAAGAAATGATGATACCCCTGAGACTCTCCTATACCCTTGCAGCATCAAAGCTAGGATGAGAGGCCTCATCTTCTAGCTCCAAGCTACTTTCAGATCCCTCACTGTCCCCATTTCTACCACAGCTGCTCTCCAACCAGGAGAAAGACCTATGGTTTAGTTTCTCAATCTCTCTTTTCCATCTTTCTGTGTCCCTCCCTTACCTCTTAGCCTTAAGCCAGCACTGGAAATTTTCATTACCTGACTTATTCTGTACCTGCTTCTACCTATATCAATACAACCACGGATTTTCAGGAGAGCTTGATTACTGGGAACCGATGAAGAGTTCAGGTTTGGTGACCAACCCATGTATCATTTCTACCACTAGAGGGTCCAGAGTCTTCTCTAGGGGCAGCTTCCCCATGTCCTCCCTGTTCTACACTTTCAATTAATGACTGAATGCACAGAAAAACAACATGGGCTTTCATTTCCTTACCCAATCCACCACACACATCCCTTAAGTATGTCTGTACCCACAGAGAAGGTAAGATCTAGTTAATCCTGCAATCAATATTCTTTCTTCTGTTTCTCCAAATTCTGTTTTAAAGAGTTAAAATTCATGCTATTTTACGCCATATTCCACTGTACAATGAAAAAATTACCCATTAACCCATTTGCTAGTGGAAGGCAATGAGAGCATACAAAGTCTAATGACCTTTATATTCCCAGCCACATGTCTGGAATATAGTAAGTACTCAGTATTAAATTATAGGATTAATAAATGCAAAGAGGAATGAGAAAAAAAAAGATGAGTTTAATTTATAGGTGTTACAAATTATGTCCTCCTTAAAACAAAAATTTTAATATATCCAAGCTTGATTTAGAAACAAAACCATCATATGTAATCCTTTCTAAGGCAGTGATCAATTTCTCTTTACATATAATGAATCTGTTTTCCCATGGCACAAACACCTCCCTCACCTCTAGTGTTGGCTTTCTGTTGTAGTCATTTTTATAAAGACAGTTTTATCAGAAATATAATCATTCTATATGAGTACGTATGACCATACGTACCCACAGTTACTGAAAATGTGTTTAACAGGGTTCAGTATCACAGCCGGTAACTAAAGAAGTCCTTACTTGATATAGTTGAAATCAGCTTTCAGGTTGAGGGAAGTGCTGCTGGTGCTCTTCTTCAAGTCGTGGATGGCATTCTGCCACTCCTGTACAGCAGCCCAATCAGCAATTGAAATGTAACATTCACACGCTTTATTTCCTAAATAATTTATAACCTCGGGGGAAGAGTCGGTTGGTTTGGACAGCACAGTTTTTCTGGATTCACCTGAGTAAGAGTATTTTTTAAAATTAGAAGAGAGAAATCCAAAACAATTATTAATATCTCAAAGAGCACATAATCTGAAAACATACAGTAATATCATTGGCACAAAATAATACTTGACAACTTCTGCTATGTTTTATGTAAACAATGAAGGCTCACCATTCAGAGAATGTTTGGGGCTGGCACTGTTGCGCCCAGCATTGGCCAACGTAAGGACAGACTTGTCAAAGCTGGAGATGTAGCAATCGACGCCCGTCATGGCACACAGGTGTTCCTGGTACTCCACAGAGGCCTTTTCGAACCTTGAATGCAAATTGAAGCAGTGTTATTTTAAATACCCTTATCTCATTTCCAAAAAATAATTGTGAAAGAAGAGATTACTCAATAAACTGAGCTATGAAAATGAGTTAATTATTGGGGAAGGAGGCAATTAGATCTCTTCCTCATAAAAAATAAATTCAAAGAGAGCTAAATAAGAAATAAGACAGTATAAAATAACTAGTGGGAAATATTGATAAATTGGTATTATGTGTGAAAAGTCTATAAAGAAGGATAAATACAAGAAAAAACTTCACAAAGTAATTGCAAAAGGACACTTTCGGGTACCCAAAACACAACATAAACATTAAAAACAAATTTACAAATCAAGAAATTAGAATCTGACATGGTGGCACATTGTAATTCCAATATTTGGGAAGCAGAGACAGGAGGACTGCAGGTTTGTGGTCAGTCTCACCAACTTAGCAAGGCCCTCTGCAACCTAGTGAGAACCCTGTTTAAAATAATAAAAGAGGGCTAGGGGTATAGCTCAAAGATAGAATACCCTGGGTTAAATTCCCAATACCATAGAGAAGGAGGGAAGGAGGGAAGGAGGGAGGGAGGGAGGAGGGAAGGAGGGAGGGAGGGAAGGATGGAAGGAGTGACTTAGTGTATAATAAAATCTCACAGCCTAATAAAGGGAAAAAAATGAGAGGCCATGAAGACATAGCCCATACTATGAAAAATCAGACGGTCAATGGAAAAAGTTCTATTACACATCAACAATGAAAAAAAATTACAAGTGTTTTCATTGATGATGATAGTACGGTTTTTGTGTCTCAACCCTCAATATTCACAAAGGTGAAGGAAAGTACGTACTTTTATCATTAAAAGTATAAATTGGAACTATCATTTCTGTACAGTAATTCAGTAATATTCTGTTTCAAAACAAAATACTGTGTTGGTCTACAGCCTTTCTTTAATAAATCAACTTGTAGAAATGAATTCAAATAAAGTCAGACATATGGAACAAAGTTCATGTGTCATAGCACATGATTAGTAGAAAAAAAGCAAACAAACACTGACCACAACTTAATGTCCAACAATTAGGAATACTAAATTATGGTATACTCCCAAATAAATATAATTATCCATCTAAAATGGCATTATACAGTATTTATAAAATATGTTTAAAATATAAATTTTTTTTAATATTGGGCAAAAAAAGCAGGTCATAAAACCATATGCCTCAGTACACTGCTGTTATGAAATGAGAGGGGAAAATTATACATAAAACAAAAAAGAACTAAAGCTGGGTGTGATGGTGCATGCCTGTAATTCCAGTACTTGGGAGGCTGAGACAGGAAAACTGATAGGTTCCAGGGCATCCTCAACAGGTAGTCAGACTCTCATGGATCTAGTGAGATTGTGTTTCAAAATACAAACAAAATAGGGCTTGGGGTGTAGCTCAGAGACAGAATGCCCCTGGGTTCAATCCCCAGTAACTAACAAACACACACACTACTAAAAAGGTATGTGAATCAAGCCGGGCATGGTGGCGCATGCTTGTAATCCCAGCATTTGGAAGGCTGAGACCAGAGGTCCAGGTTGTCGGCCAGCCTCAGCTACCTAGTGAGGCACTCCACAACTTAGTGAGATCCGGTTTCAAAATACAGAATAAAAAATAGGGCTAGGGGTATAGCTGGGAGGTAGAATGCCCCTGAGTTCAATCTCCAGTACCGGAAAAAAAAAAAAAAAAGGTATGTGAACCAAAACTAAGAGTTAATAATAGAAGATTAACTTAGGTATCAAAATGGCCAACTGGTTAAAACAAATAACTGAGAGACCTTGTTTTCCAGTGATCTCTATAATTCCTAAGTAAGAAAGGCCCTTTGAGCCGAGTGTGGTGGTGCACGCTTGTAATCCCAGTACTTGGGAGGCTGAGACAGAAGAATCCTAGGTTCAAAGCCAACCTCAACAATGTAGCAAGATCCTGTTTCCAAATAAGAAATAAAATAAGGCTGGGGTGTAACTTGGAGGTAGAATGCCTCTTGGTTCAATCCCCAGTACCCCCCAAAAAAGGCACGTTAAGCACTGCTGCTAATTAAAGAACAGAGACTAATGATGTCTCCCCTAGAGAAGCAATTTTATAGCAAGCTTCAACTGCTGAAATTCAATAAAGCTGTTTTGACATTTAACTACAATGTTAGCCAGTAATAGAAAGGATCTGAACATAAAGTAATCTCATCATCCATTTCTTTCCTTCCAACTTACCTCCCTTCAGCTTGCTGGGCCACTGAGTTAATCCAGAGAAGATTCTTCCCAACAATGGAAGATGACCAGACAGCAATTCCCTGTATAGCTTCAGGACAATGAAGTTCACACAGTGCTTCTACCACCATCATAATGGTTATTTCCAATTCATTCCCCTGAAAATAGCATTCAGAAAAATTTATCACAGACCTCAACACCATTAAAATTCAAATTCCACCTGGGAGGATAGTTCAGTGTGACTAGCACACACAAAGCCCAACCCCAGGACCTCTACAACAATAAAACAAAACAAAAAACCCTTACTAAATTTACAACTACTGATCACACTCTAAGCCTACAGTCAAATGCACTTACAAACTATTTTCACATTGTTATGCTTAAAATTCTTTCCTGTGTGCAAGGGTATGTGTGTGTGGAACTGGGGAACTGAGGCCAAGAGTGTTCTATCTCTGAGCTATGCCCCAGTCCTATTTCATTTTTTATTTTCAAACAAGGTCTAAGTTACCATGTGCTGGCCTCAAATCTGTGATCCTCCTGTCTCAGCAACCCCACCCTGCCACCCCACCAAGTACTAGGATTACAGGCCTGTGCTACCATCCCCAGCTTAGCTTCGAATTTCTAAAAGTCACAACAAAAGGTGAATGACAACCCACTGGGCATCGGTTTTATCTCCTCTCCTCAGAAAAAGTTACCCAATATTTAACCCAAAGAAGTAATACTTAAGAGTAAACAAAAAGCAAACAATAAATAAAAATAAGCATGAGTTAAAGAATGGTAAAATGTATGTCTCTGAATATTGTCTACTGGCTTTACCTTAATTAGTAAACATTTTGTTATTTGGGATTCCACTATTTATTGTGAACCCATTTACAAGCCAGAAATTACTCAAGTTCTTTTTATTCTTTTCAAAGAATAAAAATTATTTTTTCAGCAAGGCATGGTGGCGCATGCTTGTAATCCCAATACTTGGGAGGCTGATACTGGAGGATCCGGGTTTGTGGCCAGCCTCAGCTACTTAGTGAGACCCTGTTTCAAAATAAAGAATAAAAAAATAGGAATAGGGGGTGTAGCTCGGAGGTAGGTGCCCCTGAGTTCAATCCCCAGTACTGGAGGAAAAAAAAAAAATTTTTTTTTCAAAGACAAATATTTTACAATTATCCAGTCTTTAAGCATAAGAAATACATTCTTAATATATTCTATGTATAATACATAAATAGTTGACTTTGGTAAGTGATTCCTTTTACAAAATATTGGATTCAAAGTTTTGAAAATGAAGTTTAATTTTTTTCTTTTTTTTTTTTTTTTTTCAGTACTGGGGATTGAACTCAGGGGCATTCTACCTCCGAGCTATACCCCCAGCCCTATTTTTTATTCTTTATTTCGAAACCGAGTCTCACTAAGTTGCGGAGTGTCTCACTAGGTAGCTGAGGCTGGCCGCGAACCCGGATCCTCTGGTCTCAGCCTCCCGAATGCTGGGATTACAAGCGTGTGCCACCACACCCGCTTGAAGTTTAATTTTTTTCTATGGATTAAACTCTACCAAAGGAATTAAACCCAACTTTCTCTAATGAACTAATTTAAAATGAATTCCAAACACACTACTTTACCTGAGATAGACTATTTGTCTTCATTTCTGTAAGCAAGTCAAAGCCATGTCTTACTGTCACCGCAGGTTGGCCAGCCAACAATCCAACCCTCATGATGGACAGGCGGATCCGAGTTAGCCAGTCCTGACAAGTCTGGCGATTGGTATAAAAAAAAGTCCTTATGACCTTCAGAATAAAAGGAAAGAAGAGCTCAGGACTGGTTCAAATTAGATATAGATGTCTCAAACATACGACCCAAACACGTAACTTCTATTATGATTTCAGCTCTGCACATACTACCAGCTTGACAACGGAACTGCTACAAGGCAGGACTGTCCCACTGAGACCAACCTTGGGAGGAGATGTCAGTGCATTAGCACACCCTTCATATGCATTATACATTAATTTCTCCAGATTTTCCAGATACTGCAGAAGAAGAACAAGTCTCAGCTGGTTGCTACTGTGGCCTTCATCATTGTCTGCAGTTGTCCATTGACTAACATCTTGATCAGGATTTAATGTGTGAGCTGCGAGACTTCTAATGATACCTGAAAGCAAAGACAACATTCTAAATTAAAAGGAATTATTTAAAGATTCTAAAAATAAATGTGAACTTATTTCAAAAGTTCATATTTATCAAATATTCTCTACTTGTCTGCCCATGATTTAAAAAACAAAAATATTCCTGCATCAAAGATTTTTCATTTTAGGGGAAAAAGATGTCTTCACACAAATCCCCTAATTTTTGACCAAGAATAGACAGTTGTGTGCCCAATTCTACATTCAATGAAAGTTTATTCTAACAAACATATCTGAAAATTACTTATAAAATATTAAAGAAAAAAATCTCAAATTTTCATTTTAACAATGATTAGAAATTAATTACTTCTGAATTCAAAATGTTCTGAAATTTATTTGCATCACGAAGTTTCAAGAAGAGTTGGTTACCTTCAATTGTTTGGAAGGTATCTTGAGCTCTGCCCAATGGGGTTCTCAACTTAGAAAGGACAGTGAACTGCGCTGCTTCCCAAATAGCCCACTGCCACAGGACGGCGTCTGTCTTTAGAAGATTGCGGGGAATTGTTGATTGGTCCCGCTTATCCAGTCTCTGGCAGCTATAGAACAATCTTTCTAGCCAGTTGTCCTTCCTGAGAAAAGCAGTTTCATATTTAACAAATAATGATAACTTCATTTTAATAATACAAAACAACTGCAAGGGCATTTGGGGACATTTTTTCCTACCAAAATAAAATAAAATCTATGAAACTGAAGAACACTATATTCCCATCTCTCATTCTGAGATCTCTTATAGTAAAAGCAGGGTAGGGATATGGTGTGGATGAATTACCAAGGTAAAAGGCTCCTACCAATGTGACTGCCAGGATAAAACTCATTCACTACAACTAAGCATCCTCACAGTATCTTTGCCCCTGGTCCTCTCCTCAAAGTGCTGACAACAATTAGATCACTTACTATCAACCACATTTCACCACTTAATTTCAAAGACCACATTTGTTTCTAGAGATGGTATCTTTAAGGCAATTTCCCACTGATGAAAACTAAGATGACCCAGTTGAGAAGAATGTTTCTACTCTGCCATATTTGACAAGTTTTCTCTTCAAAACTGGGTGTAAGGCCAAGATAGTAAAATTATTCTTTCCAGATGAAACAAAGAAATGTCTTACCCTGTTCTATGAGAATTCCCATACAAAATAAAACTAATAACATCAGAGAAATCTTGAGGGTGGAATGTATTACTTGGTGCTTTACTCATGTGACTTCTTAATGCTAGAGAAATTTCTTGAATTTCTGTATGATTGTTATTGCTGTAGACAGAAAATGAAGTCACTGTTATGCAAAATGTTTTAGTTAAAAGATTAGCATATACTATAAATGGGCTATTTCCTTACTAACTAAATTGGAAGTAAAAAATATAACACTGATCCAATACTTGGGAGGCTGAGACGAAAGGATCTGGGTTTGTGGCCAGCCTCAGCTATTTAGAGAGGCCCTCTGCAACTTAGGGAGACCCTGTTTCAAAATAAAGAATAAAAAATAGGGCTGGGGGTATAGCTCAGAGGTAGAATGCCCCCGAGTTCAATCCCCAGTACCACACACACAAAAAAAAGGTTAGAGATGTTATTACAACTTCTTAAATTTGTTCTTACAGCTTCCAAAATCAACTTAATCAAAAACAACAAAAGATTACAGTTTAAATATCTAACTATTAAGAAATACAGTTTGAGCCAGGCATGGTGGCGCATGCTTGTAATCCCAGTACTTGGGAGGCTGAGGCTGGGGGATCCGGGTTCGCAGCCAGCCTCAGTTACTTAGGCTCTCTGCAACTCAGTGAGACCCTGTTTCAAACTAAAGAATAAAAAATAGGACTGGGGTCATAGCTTGGAGGTAGAATGCCCCTAGGTTCAATCCCCAGTATCGGAGGAAAAAAAAAAAGAAATATAGTTTGCACTGCATGAATTATCCTATGCTAAGGATTGAGTCCTTATAAAATTTTGTCATTTTCTGAGACCTCCTGCAAAATTTGATCCTTTGCCACCTCTCTGATCACTAAAAAGAGGTACCATACAAGATGTGGCATTACTATACTAATATGTCAATATGTCTTTTCCTAAACTAGACAATTTCTAAATAGTAAAAATATAGTGCTTCAAAACAATCATTATACCTTAGGACAACATCTAAAGGAATTGACTTCAACAGCTTTCCAAAGGCTTGTCGAATGCGAGTTCCACTGTGGACTAGTTGAACCCGGCAAACATCAACACACCTATGAAAAATGAAATGGACAAAGCAGGTGTGGTAATATTCACATGTCATTAGGGCCAGAGTCAAAAAACGTGGTCTGTAGTCGATACCTCTGTAAAAGATCGTCTGGCAAGGAAGAGGACAGAGCATGTAGACTGCTGCACGCTTGCAGACAGATATTCACATCTTCAACAAGAGCTATTAAAGTAAAAGACAGGTTATTTTCAGTTTGCTAAAAGAAACTATATGCTGGCTTGCCTAACTTTCTGAATCCACTCATTTATTCAACTAACAAGTAGCTCCCGCTACAGATTAGGCACTGTTCTTGCCTGGAATCCTTACCAGCAGTAACATTTGGTAAAATATGTACTCATTTTCTGAGGGAAATTTGAAAAGCATATGGAATGTATTAACATTCACATGAGCTTTCAAATGTAATAAGCACTTAGAACAATTTATTTCAAATACTAAGAAAAATCAAGACTGTGTATCTCTCATTTAAATGGGGATTATACATGTGGAGGTCAGAAAAAGTGGTGAAGTACATCCTTCTCCCATTAACAATTATTCCTTTTTAAGGATTGATGAACAAAAATGAAAACATCAAAGTTCCTTACTGTTGGCTAAAAGGCCTTTGGAAAATTTATGGAAAGATGGAAGAGAGAATAAAGGTGCATATGTTTCAGACTTCTTCATCAAAACAGCCACTTCCAAAGCCCAAGTCATTAATAGTTTCCTGAAACACAAGATAAATGGTTGATTTTACATTAAGAAAAAAACTTAAAAATCTTTTCTTCTTACATTGTTTTTCTAAACACCTCAAATGGTAAGAAATAAAATTGGAAACTACAGAAATTTCTTTCCCACAATGGTGGCATGCCTTAATAAAGACCCTCCCCCAAAGTAGTATAAATCATAGCAAACAATGTAAGATTAAGTGATAAAACCAAATTATAAATTGTTACAATAAAGATGCTGCTCTATCCCACCTCTGTAATCCACACTTCTTACTCTCAAATTATAAAAATGAATTATGCCTTAACATTATAAAATATTAGTTACCTTGTATCCTGGTTAAGGTTATCTTTCTTTAGCAATATTCCCAGAAGATTTAATATAATTGAGAAATGCTTCTTTGTAGCTGTAGTTACAGTACTAATCACAGCTCCATCAAACAAAGAAGGGGAAGAAGAACTAAGGCTACTAGATATAAAGTGATCATGCCTGGAAGACAAAGTATGGAGCAGCTTTTCATCTTTAATCAAAAGAGAAAGCAAGTTCAAAATACAAAAAATGTTTGTACTTCTTTTTTTCTTTATGAAAGATTGTAAGTACAATACCTGGTACAATGAGAATACAATGTGTACAGCACTGCATACTGAATGGCAGGGAAGTGCACAGCCAGGTCACCATGCACAATCATCAGATTCTTACTCAGAAGTGCAAAGACGGTTGGAGAGAGCGCCCACATCTGACAATGCACAAAAGAAAGTATATTTATGGCTTTTCAAGATACATATGAGCACACAATGAGCTTATTCTTCAAAACAAGGGTGTTGGGACTTTTGTTTTTTTGATAGGGTCTCACTATGTTGTCTAGAACTGCTAGGCTCAAGTGATCCTCCTGCCTCAGCCTTGAGAGTAGATGGACTACAGGCACATCACACCACACTTGGCTTTAGACATTTTTAAAACTACAATTACATATTTGAAAATAATCTAGTGCACTAAACCTGGAGCCCTCGGCAAACAATGTTTCTGAAGACAAGACAGTAAATCTCGGGCTTTGTAGGCTGTATAGCATTTTTATTGTAATGTGACCACTCCTCAATTCTGCTAACACCTATAGCCAAAAAAGAGGAATGAGAATGGCTGTGTTCCAATACAGCTTTCTTTACTACAACAGGTACAGAATGGTGATGTTCACACAATTCTGAATATACTAAAACTCACTGAATTGTACCTCATCATCATCGGCGTCGTCGTCGTTATTTTGGTGGGATTGAATGGGGGAGGAGTTGTTTCTACCTCTGAGGTACACCACCCCCAACCTTTTTTACTTTTTATTTTGAAAGTGTTTCAATATACTACCATATATACTGGCCTCAAACTTGTGATCCTCCTGCCTCAGCCTCCCAAATACTAATTGCACTTTAATAGGAATTGTATGGTGTATGAAAAATACCTTAATAGAGCTAACAGACAAACAGAAAAACAACAACAACAAAACAGGTAGTGTGCTGCACTTGGCCAATGGGCCACAGTTTGCTAATCTCTGGTCTAAGCAAAGCCCTCTGTATTCTGGTATAGAAGCCTGTATTTCCTCAATTTTCAGTACACTCTGAACAGCAAGGTGCCCTGTCCAATGAGAAAAAAAGGCACAACTTGGAACTTTATGCCTTTTCCATCCTTCCCTTTTCTTTTCTACTGCTAAGATACTCCATTTCACCTGACTGTCCCATCCCCATCCTTCCTCCGTATTCCAGAGTACAGGAAATAAACTTCCAATCTGTATACAGTGCAATTTCCTCTAAAATCAAACCTTAGTATGTAAAGAAGGGAGCAGTTTACTACAGCATTCAAACTTAATCCACAACTAGCAATGAGAGAAGGAGTAGCTCTGAAATGCACAAAAAAATCTATCTGATCCTAGAACTTGAGGAACAAGCACACATAAATATAAAATTTTAACTTTCCGCTCCTTTCTTAGAAAGCTTTATTTTTAATTACATCCTATTATTTACTATTAAAATTAGTATTTTTCAGCTGGGCGCGGTGGCACACACCTGTAATCCCATTAGTATTTGAGACGCTGAGACAGGAGGATTGCAGGTTTGAGGACAGCCTTAGCAATTCAGTGAGGCTCTCAGCAATTTAGCATGATCCTGTTTCCAAATAAAAATAAAATAGGTCTGGAAATGTAACTCAGAGGTAGAATGCCCCTGGGTTCAATCCCAAGTACCACCAAAAAACTTTTTTTTGCCTTAACTTTGCAAGGTGCAATAAGAGGGAGAAATATACAATCACAAGAAATAAAAAAATAATAAAAGCAGGGATACTTCGAATTTCATAACGAAAAAATTTTTATTCTTCTGAAAGAAATATTTTAATATTACTAGAGAAAAGTAGACAATCATATTCACATAAGACGATATATGAATACTAGTATTAGTGGAGAGAAGGAAAATAAAAAAGTACCAGGGGAAGAAAGAGATTGCCTATTTTGAAAACTGTACATATTTGAGCTGTGGAAACTTGCTTATAGCAACCTTTCTATAAGCTGCTACAGGTAGCAACAGAAATTAATAAACAATTATTTTCTAGAAAATAAACAAAATATCTTATCAAAAGAAAAAAGTTAAATCTAATGGCATGAAAAAAATTCCTGCCAATTTCATTTACTCATGCATGTCCTACAGATGGCCATTTGTTATAGAGTGATTCTACAGACACTTTGACATGATGTTAAATACATAAATATGCAGTAAGAAAAGGCATAACCATAGACAAAGTTATAACCATTAAGGACTTACCCCAATTAATGAGTTTTTGGCATTTCCAATTGTAGTCAGGGCACTGAGGTCAAATATAACTACAAATTTTGCATTGTCTACATTAAAAGCATGATTCTTAAAAGCCTCATGTTTTATTTCAGAACAGGCATCTGGAAGTTGTAGACTATGTAGCAAGTTGTTTAGAGCACAAGTCATTTCTCCCAAAATTAACTTATAGGCAGTCTCCAAAACAGGAATATTCTTCAAGCTGAGCACTGCTTGATAAACAGCATGGGCTACAGCAACAACCTGAGAAAGAGAAAATCCAGGGATGTGACAATTCTATGGAAAATAAATCTCCTAAATTATATGGGAAATGAATCATTATCTGCACGATGCAGATGATGTAAATCAATGTAAGACTTATACATTCATAGTCAAGAACACCTACCATGTTAATCTAGGGGGAGGAGGTGGCAAGGGGGTACTGGGTATTTGAACCCAGGGTCTCAAACATGCTAGGCAAGGGCTCTACGACTGAACTACATCCTTAGCCCTTTGTATTTTGAAATAGGGTTTCATTAAGTTTTCTACACTGGACCCAAATAAGTGATTCTCCTGTCTCAGCCTCATGAGTAGCTGGGGTTACAGGTGTGTACCACTGTGCCCAAATAAGACATTAGCTTTATAAAAACCAACCTTAGGAGCCAGGCTCGGTGGTGCATGCTTGTAATCCCAGTACCTGGGAGGCTGAGACCAGAGGATCCGAGGGTTCACGGGCAGCCTCAGCTACTTAGTGAGGCAGTCTGCAACTTAGTGAGACCCTGTTCCGAAATAAAGAAAAAAAAAATTAGGGCTGGGGATGTGGCTCGGAAGTAGAATGTCCCTGGGTTCAATCCCCAGTACCACAAAAAAAAAAAAAAAACTTGGGAAACCTACACATATCAGTGAGAATTTTTTTTTTTTTAATCTTTAAAAAGTTTTTTGTTTTTTTGTTTTGTTTTGTTTTGAAATTCCAGGGAGCTCTATCATTGAGCAACATACTCAGTCCTTTCTGAGACAAAGTCTCACTAAATTGCCCAGCCCGGCCTCAAACTTGCAGCCCCTGGTTTCGACCTCCCACACTACTGGGGTAACAGGTGTCCACTACTGTATCCATCTTAGTGAGCTTGTTAAAAAGTTCTAAGCCAGCCAGGCGTCGTGGCACACACTTGTAATCCCAGTACATGGGAGGCTGAGACCAGAGGATTTGGGTTGGCAGTCAGCCTCAGCTACTTAGTGAAGTTCTCTGCCACTTAGTGAGACCCTGTTTCAAAATAAAGAATAAAAAATAGGACTAGGGGTGTAGCCAGGAGGTAGAATGCCCCTGGGTTCAATCCCCAGTACCACGAAAAAAATTAAATAAAATAAAAGTTATAAAACTGTATTGCAAATATGAGGTACTCTAAATTGAATCTTCTAGTATCAAATTTCTTATATGCCATGTTTAAAATAAGGCCAACATCAAAACATATACACAAACAGCAATTTAAGACTGGTTTTCCTGCATCTACATGGAAAGTTTATGGTGAAACTGAGTAGGTGTTGCTTGAGAAGCTAATAATTGTGTGTGTGTGTGTGTGTACGCGCCCACGCGCGTGTGTGCCTACATGTGCTTGTCTGTCTCACTGGAGATTTAACCCAGGGGCATTATAGCTCGAGGTACACCCTCAGCTCTTTTTATTTTTTGTTTTTAAATAGGGTCTCACTAGATTGCGGAGAGTCTTGCTAAGTTACTGAGGCTGGTCATGAAACTGCGATCCTCCTGTCTGAGCCTTCCAAGTATAGAGACTATAGAAACATGCCACTACAGCTGGTTAATAATTTTTGTTTACATTATACACTGTTCTTCTGATTTTATAACTTTATAAATACATCTAAATCAAATATTCTACTGTTTCATTTATGTAACCCAGGAAGCAACATAAGACCAACTCTTCAATGACAAAAGTAATCAAAATTCATTACCAATGTATCACTTACCTCTTTTTCTTTATGATAACGCAAAAATAGTAGTTTAGATGATGGTATAAACAGCTTTTCTACAAAGGATGATGGCAGTTTTGTATTTATCTGTTCAACAATCTAGAAGAATAAAAAATTTTAAATGAGTTTATCAGGTTACAAAAAGACATAGAGGGACCTTAAATGAGTATTGCCAATTCAAAGAAGCCAATCTAAAAAGGCAATGAACTCCATGATTCCAATTCTATGACATTCTAGAAAAACTATGGAGACAGTAAAAAGATTAGGGATTGCCAGGGGTTTGACAGGAGAAAGGCAAGGAGGATACGTAGGTGGGATACAGAGGTTGTTGGAGCAGTGAGACATCCTGTATTATTCTGTGATAGCGAATACTTGTCATCAAACGTTTTAGTGAGAACCCATAAAATGGCTGGGAGTAGTGGCACATGCCTATAATCCTGGTGACTAATGGGGTTCAGGCAGGAGGATCATCAAGTTCAAGGCCGGCTTGGACAACTTAGTGAGAATGTCTCAAAATAAAAAGCAAAACAGAGCTGAGGATGTAGCTCAGTTGTAGAGCACTCACCTAGCCTGTGCAAGGCCTAGGGTTCAATCCTCTGAAATGAACAATACAAAAGAGTGAACCCTAAAGTAAACTATGAACTTTTGTTAATAATAATGTATCAATATTTCCTTATCAATTTTAACACCTAAATAGGAAACATGTATTTTACACTTAAATATGGACTTTTTTCCATTGGCAACTCTTTGGGAGAAATGTTCAACAGAATGCCATTTAGAATTTGCTTTAAAATAATACAGTTGATTAAGGGACTGCAAGGAGGAGTGAAGTCCACAGCCTAGATGAAAACAGATGGGCCATGTGTTTCTAATTATAGAAGCTGACCACTAAGTATGCAGAGATGGCACTATTCAATCTTTCATATGTTTTAAGCCGGGCGTGGTAGCGCACGCTTGTAATCCCAGCATTCGGAAGGCTGAGACCGGAGGATCCGGGTTCGCGGCCAGCCTCAGCTACCTAGTGAGGCACTCCGCAACTTAGTGAGACTCGGTTTCAAAATAAAGAATAAAAAA
>PVLC010030144.1:0-19720 GCA_004027655.1 Graphiurus murinus | reverse complement strand
AGCAAAACTATCTGTCAAATCAACAGGGAAATAAAAAACTTTCTATGACAAACAGAAACTGAAAGAATTTATGTCTTTCAAACCAGCTTCTAGAGAAAATACTCAAAGAGATTAACTACAAAGATGAACTAATAAACAACAGAATCATAGAAACAATAATTTCCACCAAACAACTAAGCAAAGAGGAATAAACACTACCACAAACAGAAGTTAAAATTCAAAATGTTAGGAATCAAAAATCATCTCTTAATAATTACACTGAATATAAATGGCCTCAACTCCTCCAATAAAAAGATATAAGGTTGCAAAATCCATTAAAAACCACAATCCAGAGCCAGGCGTGGTGGCGCATGCTTGTAATCCCAATACTTGGGAGGCTGAGACTGGAGGATCCCAGTTCGTGGCCAGCCTCAACTACTTGTGAGGCTCTCTGTAACTTAGTGAGACCCTGCTTCAAAATAAAGACTAAAAACTGGGACTGGGGGTGTAGCTCGGAGATAGAATGCCCCTGTGTTCAATCCCCAGAACCACAAAAAATAATAATAAATATTGAGAGAGAGGGAGGGCGAGGGAGCGGGGTGGGAATTTGGGGAAGGAGTCAAATGAGAATTTTGAGCACATGTATCATTTTCAATTTGCACCTAACAAAGATGTATGCTTACAATGTATGAATAAAAATAAAAATTAAAATAATAATAATAATAATAATAATAATAAATAAAAAAATTTAAAGACCACAATCCATCTATATGTTGCCTGCAAGAAACACACCTTACAAGTAAAAATACTCACAAACTAAAAGTGAAGGGCTGGAGCAAGGTAATCCATCTCAATGGAACTCAAAGACAAGTGGGAATAGCAACTATGATATTAAATAAATTAGACTTCAAGCCTAAGCTTATCAGAAGAAACAAAACAAGTCATTTTTTTACTGGTAAAAGGAACAATGCAGCAAAGAGGAAATAATAATAGTCAATATTTATGCCCCAAATATAGATGCAACCACTTTAATAAAACAAACCTGTCATGACATAAAGTCACACATAGATCAAAATATATTAATACTGGGAAAATTCAACACTCCTCTCACATCACTACACTGATATTCTAGACAGAAGGTCAGTAAAGATACCTCAGTTCTAAAGAATAGCATAAACTAAATGGACCTATTAGACACATATGGAAAATTTCATTCAACTACAGCTAAATTCACATTATTCTCAGTTGCCATGGGACCTTTTCCAAAACAGATCACATCCTGGACCATAAATCAATCACTGGCAAATTAAAAAAATGTAACATAATCCCCTGTGTCTTTTCAGACTACAAGGAAATGAAACTAGAAATCAACTACAAGAAGACCAACATTAACCACATAAACACATGGAGCCTGAACACCACACTGCTGATGAGGAATGGGTTATAGAAGAAGAAGAGAAATTCAAAAATTCCTAGAAACAAAAACATAGACACAATGTATTAAAACCTCTGGAACAGCTTGAAGGCAGTACTAACAGGAAAATTCATAGCACTGAGTGCCCAAATAATAAGAACAGAAAATCACCAAATAAATAACCTAATGACATATCTCAAAACCCTTGAAAAACAGCAAGAGTCTAACCCCAAAGCCAGTAGAAGACAGGAAATTATTAAAATCAGAGCAGAAATTAATGAAGTAGAGATTAAAAGATACAAAAAAATCAACAAAAATAAAAGCTGGTATCTTAAAAAAATAAACAAGATAGATAAACCACTAGTCAACCTAACAACAAGACAGAGAATCAACTCAAATTACCAAAATAAGAGGCAAAAAAGGTGATATTACCACCAACAGTGTAAAAATACAGAGATCTTCAGAAACTACTTTGAAAAACTATACTCCAATAAAATGGAAAATCTAGAAGTGATTGACAAATTCCTAGACATATACAACCTTTCTAAATTGAGTCAAACAGATAGAGAAAATATCAACCAACCAATACCAAAGAGATTAAATAACCAATAAAGAGTTTACCATTAAAAAAAAAACCCAGAACCAGATGGTTTTCCAAGTGAATTTTATAAAACTTTTATAGAATAGGTAATCTCAGTACTCTTCAATCTACTCCACAAAAGAGAAACAGAACTCTTCCAATACATTCTATGAAGCCAACATCACATTAATACCAAAGTCAAAAAAAAAAAAGCTCAAGAAAAGAAAACTATAGGCCTATATTGTTAATGAACTTCTACACAAAACTGCTAAACAAAATACCAGGAATGTGCATTCAAAACTACATAAAAAAAATTATACACCATGACCAAGTCAGGTTCATCCCAGGGATGCAAGGCTGGTTTAACATGAAAAACAGTAATTCACCACATAAACAGAACCAAAGACAAAAATCACATGATCATTTCAATCGATGCTTAAAAACCATTTGACAAAATCCAACACCCATTCATGCTAAAAGCACTACAGAGAATTGGAATAAAAGGAACTTATCTGAATATCATAAAGCCAGTATACAATAGGTCCACAACCAACATCATATTAAATGGAGAAAAACTTTGAGAGTTCCCACTAAAAACAGGAAAAAGACAAAGATGTCCACTATCACCACTTCTATTCAATATAATACTTGAGATCCTAGCCAGAGCAATAAGATAAGAGAAGGAAATCAAAGGAGAACAAATAGAATGGGAGGAACTAAAACTATCCCTATTTGAAGATGCCATGATACTAAGAAGACCCAACAAATTCAACCAAAAGGCTTATAGTACTGATCAGCAAACTCAGCAAAGTGTCTGGATACAAAATCAATTTTAAAAAATCAGAAGCTTTCCTGCATGCCAACCATAAATTTGCTAAAAAAGAAATACAGAAAAAACTATCACTCATGATATCACCCTGAAAAATAAAATACTTAGGAATAAACCTAAGCAAAGATGTAAGAGACCTCTACAAGGAAAACTATAAAACATTGAAAACAGAAATTGGAGAAGACCTTAGAAGATGGAAAGTTCTTCCATGCTCTTGGATAGGCAGAATAAATATCATCAAAATAGTCATTCTGAGCCGGGCATGGTGGCGCACGCTTGTAATCCCAGCATTTGGGAGGCTGAGACCTGAGGATCCGGGTTCGAGGCCAGCCTCAGCTACCTAGTGAGGCACTCCACAACTTAGTGAGACTTGGTTTCAAAATAAAGAATAAAAAATAAGGCTGGGGGTGTAGCTCGAAGGTAGAATGCCTCTGAGTTCAATCCCCAGTACCAAAAAAAAAAAAAAAAAAAAAATAGTCATTCTTCCAAAAGAAAGACAAATCAGCCTTTAAATCCATTTGGAACAACAAAAAGTCCAGAATAGCCAAAGTCATTCTCAGCAACAAAAACCACATAGGAGGCATCACAATCCCTGACTTCAAACTATACTATAAGACCACAGTGATAAAAACAGCATGGTATTGGCACAAAAACAGACACATAGACCAATGGAGCAGAATAGAAAACTCAGAAACAAATCTGCACACTTACAGCCAATTGATTTTTGACAATGAAACCAAAAACATACACTGGAAAAAAAGATAGCCTCTTTAACAAACGGTGTTGGCAAAACTGGTTAACCATATGCAAGAAAATGGAAATAAACCCCACTTTCTCACCCTGCACAAAAGTCAATTCAAGATGGACCAAAGAGCAGGAAGTTAGACCAGAGACCTTGCAGCTACTTGAAGAGGGCATAGGTCCAACACTTCAACACATAGACACAGATAAACACACACACACACACACACACACACACACACACACACACTTTCTCGACAATACCCCAAAGGCACAAGAAATTAAAAGGAAGATAAATATGTGGGATTGCATTAAACTGAAGAGCTTCTGTATAGCAAAGGAAACTATCAAGAACCTTAACAGAGATCCACAGAATGAGAGAAAATTTTTGTCAACTACTCCTCTGATAGAGGACTAATATCTGGAATATACAGAGAACTCAAAACACACACCACTAAGAAAACAAATAATCCAATAAAAAATGGACAAGTTAACTAAATAGACACTTCACAAAGACAGAAATACAAATGGCCAATAAATGTATGAGGAAATGTTCTACATCATTAGCAATCAGAGAGATTCAAATCAAAACTACCCTGAGATTTCACCTAATCCCAAGTAGAATGGCAATCATTAAAAGCACAAGCAACAATAAATGCTGGTGAGAGTGTGGAGAAGTGGGAATCCTAATACATTATTGGTAGGATTGCAGACTAGTGCAACCACTTTAGAGAACAGTACAGAGGATCCTCAGACAAATGGGAATGAACCTACCATATGATCCAGCAATACCACCTCTAGGTATCTACCCAAAAGAATGGAAACCAAACTACCAGAGTAATGCATGTGTATCTATGTTTATAACTCCACAATTCACAATTGCCAAACTATGGGACCAGCCAAGATGTCCATCAACAGATGAATGGATTACAAAACTATGGGATATGTACACAATGGAATTTTACTCAGCCATAAAGAAGAACAAAATCATGTCATTTGCAGAGAAATAGATGGAAGTGGAAAACATTATGTTAAGTAAGATTAGTCAGTCACAAAAAGTAAAAAATCAGATGTTCTCCCTAATATGTGGAAGCTAGGGAGAAAGTGTGTCATAGTAAGGACTCTAGATGAAGAAAGAGAAACCTTAGATGAGCAAAGAAGGAGACCTAACTGAAAGTGTTGGGGTGGGGGGACTCTCTAATGCACATGACGTACATTCACAATCATGTCAAAGTCAATCATTAAGCTGATCATGAGAAGGGTGGAGGGAGGGAATAGGGTGGGAATTGGGGAAGGGTTAAATGAGTTCTGTGTGCATATATGCCTCTACTAACTTGTACCTAATTAAGATGTATAATTACAATGCACCAATTTAAAAAAAAGTACTTACATCTAGATAAAAGGATGCTCAAATTCAAAGTAAGGAAACACCAAATTTAAAAATGGTTAAAAGATTTGAACAGACCCTTCACCAAAGAGGACATAAATATGATATGAAAACATACATTAACAGTAACTATTATAGCAATGAACATTAAAACTATGATGATGTACCATTATACACAATAAAAAATGGCTAAAATAGAAACATTGGTGAGACCGAGCACTGGCAAGGATAAAGAGACCCACATTAGCCTTACTTTGATAGTGGGAAGACAGTCATAATCCTTCTATGAAAAAACAGTGATGGTTTCTACAAAGATAAATACGCATTTTTCAGTTGATCCAGAAATGTCACTCTTGGGTACAGAAATGTTCACAGCACCTTTGTCCATTATGGACAAACCTTTGAAACAACCCAAAGGTTCTTGAATAAGTGAATGCCCAAGGCACAATACATTCATACAATGGAATGCTAGTCAGCAACACAAAGGAACAAACTAATGATACACAAAACCACATAGATGGACCTCAAAGTCCTTACACTGAGAGAAACAAGCCAGTTTCAAAAGATTACAGGCTTACCAATTCCATTTTATGACATCCTCAAAAAGACAAAACTATAGTGGTTGTCAGTGATCTGGAATAGTAGAAGCATGTCACTATAAAAGGATATGTAAGGGAGTTTTTGGTTTTGTTTTTATATTTCGGTACTGGGGATTACACCCAGGGTCATCTATCTCCAAGCTATACTCCCAGCCCTTTTTATTTTTATTTTTAAATAGGGTCTCTCTTATAGATTTTAACATAGGAGAGACCCTATTTCAAAAGTCATAGGAAAGACTATATTTAAACCACTTAGGAAGTGAAATTATTAAAGTCTTAAGCATTGCAAATGCATATATCTGACTCTTGGGTTGATAAGATAGAAAGGGAAAGGGTTCTAGGCCAGAGTGTTCCTACTTAGAAGAAACTTTCAAATTAGAGACACTGTTAAGTATGTGTGTGCAGTTTATTCTTTGCTACAGTATGTATAGTGGGAAATAAGTCTGTGTGATAAAATTAGAAGGCTAAAGTTATGTTCTTTATTTTTTTTGTTACTACATAGGAATGGTTGCATTTTGGGAATGCGATTATTAAACTTGATGTCTTGGAGAATATGCTGTTTGAACTCTGGGTGATGTGTGGTGTGGGGAGTATGCAGAGAAGCTCTCTGTTCCCTTAGATTAGTTCATATTGTCTAGCCATTGTCCTATATGTACATTTTAGTTACTATTTCTGAGTATTAATGGATAAATTTCTAAAGTCCAAAGTATGTTAGAAGTAGGAAACTCATCCCTATATACTTGTCCTTTTGTTAGTTTTTAGGAAGAACTCTCTTCTGGGATGACCTTTATTAATCTGTGTGGTCCAATACTTAGTACTTGACATTAGTCACTGAGATGGGGAAGAGGGAGAGGAGGAATGGTGGGGAGAAGAGCTCTTTGCTAATATCTCTGTGCCTGGAAGACAGTTTTATTAGATTTTTTCCATAGGTCTCCGTGCATTTTTGATAAGTACTTGTGTTCATTGTGCACAAAGTTCATAATTATGTCTTAACACCTTAGCTTCATAGATGTCCCAAGGTGACAGTGTATGGTAAAAGGTAGAGCTAGTGAATTAGCCACCTTGTAAATGCCTTTGTTATAATTGTTAAGAAAGGTGCATCTCAGGCACGGAATATCACACTCTGGGCAGTGTGTATCAGGACTTGTTCATCGGGCTGGCAGCAGAAGGGCAGAAGGAAGTACACAGAGATGGAAGCAAGTGTTTCTCAGATTTACATTTTGATGTAAGCCATTGGTGTGTATGCATCTTCTGTGCTATTCCACAGTAATACTTTAATTCACTGGGATCCTGCTCTCAAGCTAATATTTTAGTAGTAGAAATCTGGTAACTCTTAAAAATATGCTTGGTATACTCTTGCTTTATGTCTCATTTTAAACTGAGCATTAGGACAATGCAGTATTTTAACTCTGCCCATATGCCTATCTAAAAACCCGTCACTATTTTTGTCTTCAGTGAAATTTCCATCCCCAGGAAAGGTAGGATTGCATTTTTTTCTAACACATTGAGTGGCTGCTCTATATCCTTGGTTATCAAAAATACTCTTGTAGCTTTGGGACTTTGAGTTGGTGAGTATTCTCCATGTGTGGAAAAGCACGATACAATACGTACTATGATATTGGTCACACAAATAGGATGTTGTGTATGTAAGCAAGAATTGGAGGGCCACAGCCAACTAAGCTACTTGTGACTGGGTGACTTTGTTCTTTGCTTCTTGTGTTTTTGCTCACTGTAATGCACATACTAACTTTAAAATAAAGGTTATTTTGCAAATCTGAAAAAAAAAAGAAATAGGGTCTCACTAATTTGCTGAGGCTGGCCTCCAACCTGATGATCCTCATTTCTACCTTCCGAGTGGATTACAAGGCGTGTGCCACTATGCCTATCTCATAGTTTTGGGGGTGATAATATTGTTTCCCATCTTGATAGACTGTGAGGTCACACACATCACTAAATGTGTTAAAAGTCACAGGCCAAAAAATATTCAATTTGATTGTATAATATAACTCCATATCAAAATTAAAATAAATAGTTGCAAAAACAAAAATACAAACTATATTAGGATAAGAAAAGAGAAAAAGAAAAACATTGGTTGCTTGCATAATGACTATTATGCTTGCCACATGATTATATATCTCTCTCTCTCTACTTCTTTTACAGTGAAATAAGATCATGAATCCTATTTCCTATGAATACTGAATAAAATAATTTTTGTGTCCAGTAGATATCACAACACATGATGTTTGACTGATGTCTATCACTTCACATATTATACAACACTTAAACTCTCTGGGACAGGGAAGAAATTTCTGTTTGGGGACTTTTTTGCTGGCTTCTCTGGCTTTTGAATTATGAGGTACAAACTACCCACATGTCTTTTTCTATAAATCTGGTAATAAATTTCTCTCCCATCTGAGTTGTACGTGGCAACAAGAACATAAATGCAACACGTTCTGACACAGGGGATGGGGGTGGGGAGAGACAAGAGAATTACTCATTTCCCATTTCCCTACTTTATATGGCTAGGAGCATTAACTATTGTCCTGGCCAAGTTCCAGCTCAGGTAATTACTTTCTCCCCAAATTTCCCACTGTAGTTTTAATTGAACAATTTATTTTTTACTTACTGTCTTAAATCATATGCCTTATTCTATTCTGAACAGTCTCCGAAACACATCTACTCTGAGGTAAAATTTAAGAGCCTGTGGATGTAGCCATTTTCATAGAAAAAGTAGTGCACTTTTTAAAAAGGCATTTTATTCTCTTTCTGGATAAAACAAGCTGAATAAGTTTACAGTAAGAAGCTCCCCCTCTTCAATGGAAAGACAGATGATTGAACAGATTATGTATAAATATTTGATATCCTTGAGTCTCCAGGTACATAAAAAGCAGCAAGGCAGTGGATGTGTTAACATCTGCTATTTTATGCAATAGCTAAGGAAACATTAGCTCTTCATTATAATTCCTGGTGTCAATGAGAAACTAGGAAAAAATGGTAGAAATGCCAGTCAGCTACACCCATTCACAAGTTTTCAGAAACTGTTCTCAGAAAGCCATTTTTTTTCTGGGCATCAAATGATAATGCAGAAATCTAAGTATAAAACCTAAGTGGTTATAATGTGCTATAATAAAAAAATACATTACAGGAAATGGATGGACCTGGAGACCATTATATTAAGGGAGATTAACCAATCACAGAAAGTGAAGGATCAAATGTCTTCTCTTATATGCAAAAGCTAGGGAGTAATTGGGATACCAGAAGGACTTCAGATAATCAATAGAGGAGAAACTGCAGTGGAGCCAGGGAGGTGGTCTAGGGGAAGGTAGGGGGGAGAGGGAAGATCAATGAATGAATTCTTTCATCCACATTGTGAACATATGTGAGAATACCAATGTCAATCTCAATACCCTGTATTGAGGGGAAAGGGGAGAGTGGAGCGGGAGCTGGGGGGAAGCCCACCAAGTGCATGTATGTCAATATCACTATGAAAGACATTATGATGTAAGACTATGCACCAATAAAAGTATTTAAAAAGACAACACATTAGTATGGTGAATAGATATAGTAGACCCTTTTTGTATTTTTATTGATGCATTATAATTGCACCCCATAGTAAGGACCAAAGTGACATAAACATATATGCACACACCACTTGATGTATTTCTCTCTGCATCCCCATCTGTTCCTCCCCTTCCCCATACACGTACCTAGTATTAAATGAACTTCATAGATGGATATAAACATTACTTGAACTATTCACATATTAACATTGCATTAGTAAACTATTTCCTTCAACAATTTTCCCTTTTCCCCTCCCAACCTTCCTCTCTCATCCCCCTTCCTCTTCTACTGGTCTCTTATGGGTGCATATTAATTATACAAAATAGTGGGTTTCATTGTGGCATATGTATACATGCATATTACATAATTTGGTCAACATTATTCCTCAGTTCCTCTCCTAACCCTTCCTCCATACCTCTCCCTGCTCCTATTGCTTTTCCCTAAAGGTTTCCCTTCTACATTTAAGACATTCCTTTTTGTTTGTTTGTTCCCCTCTATCTTTCACATATAAGAGAAAACATATAATACTTGTCTTTCTGTGTTTGGCTTATTTTGATTAACATGATATTTTCCAGTTTCATACATTGTTCTTTATAGCTAAAAAAAAAAACTCCATTGTGTACATATGCTACATTTTTTTCATTCATTCATCTGTAAATGGACATCTAGGCTAATTCCATATACCTATTATAAATTGTACTACATGATTTTGATAGTGGAATAGGCCAGCAGTTCCCAAATTTTTCTAATAAGAATTACTTGAGGCATTTGCTTAAAATACAGATTTCTAAGCCTCTCTTGGTAGCTATGTAAGAAAATTTGGCCTTATAAATCCTCTGTTGTCTTTTCCAACCCAAAGTCCTCATGTCAGTTCCTTATCTGCCCCTTGCTTCTATGCTCTTTCATCTCAAGATTATCTACCCACTGGATTTACTGGATGAGAT
The DNA here is from genome assembly GCA_004027655.1 of Graphiurus murinus. Taxonomy (NCBI): domain Eukaryota; kingdom Metazoa; phylum Chordata; class Mammalia; order Rodentia; family Gliridae; genus Graphiurus; species Graphiurus murinus. The sequence goes on along the minus strand of PVLC010030144.1, from coordinate 9,686 downwards.
TTAAAAATACTGATGCCTCATCAAACAACAAAAAATTCTGACGTGATAGCTCTGAGAAGTGTAGTCATTGGAATTTTCAAAATTCTCCAGTTGGTTCTAATGTACACCCAGAGTTGAGAACCATCGAACAAAAGTAGTTCCATAATAATCTAGAATAAGAGGGATGATAATTCTACACTGGTTTCTGACCACACTAGGGCAGCACAGTGGGCTCAGAAGAGATGTGATAACTAAGTAGAAAGTACAAAGGAGCTCTAGAATAAAACATCTGAATTTTGGTCTCAGGTCCACTAGTTAAAACATGGTCTTTTACCACTTAAAAGACAATGTGCCCGAGCTTCCATTTTTCTGTTATGTAATGGGGAAAACAAAGTGTATAAATCAAATAGGTGAACCAACTTACCTACCAGACTCAGCCATCTCTTCTGGCTCATCCAGCCTATTTGATATCCCCAAGAAGTGATTGTCCCTTAAATGGGGTCGCCCCTTCTCCCTGTTTGTCCAGAAGAGTCTGATTTATACTTATTATTCTAGTACAATTATTAATCATGCCACTTTTTAATCTCAAAATACTTCAATTTGGAATATAAATAGCTACTAACTTATCCCATATACCACATTATTCCCTCATCACTTGAATGGGCTGCAGTAGAAGTCTGGCCCACTGACTGAACTGAACTAATCGGGTTCTTCATATGATTTGATCTGATATATGAAGTTGGGTAAGCTACCTATACTACCTAACAAAACCTAGTGAGTCAAAAAAACACAAAACATTAGTTCAGTTTCCGTAGATCAGGGATCCAGGAACAATCTCTCTGCTTCAGGCTCTTTCACTACCATCAAGACACTCAGAAATGGCTGCAATTACCTTACGACATCAGCACTCTAGGTCACTCACATGATTCTTGGCCTTTTAAACTTAGTGCCCTGGTTTCTCAACAGCTATTCCTTGGTTTCTTGTCACATGAGCCTCTTCCACCACAGGGCAGCTCACAACGTGGCAGCCTGCCCTCATCAGAGCAAATAAGAGAGAAAAGCCAGAGAAAGAACACAAAAAAGACAAAACTACTGCATCTCAAACCTGATCCTGGAAGTGACAACCCCTTGCTTTTCCACATTCTACATATTTGAAATAAATCACTAAGACCAGTCCATACTCAAAGGGAAAGGATTACCAAAAGGTAGGAATTGTTGGCAACTATTTTAGAAGCTGCCTACAATCCAGAAAAACTATAATCAAATAGTAGACTTGAAAAGTCCCATCAAGTTAGAGATAGAAGACGATGTGGCCTAAGAATGTGTATGAGTGTATGTTTGTGTATAAAATGTATGTGTATATACATATGATATCTGTATGTATATAGTATGTCTGTATATATAGTATCATGTATATATGTCTGTACATATATTTGTGGGTATGAATAATGACAATTTTCCTACTAAGCCAAAGTATTTATCTTTAATTATATGTGGATATCAGAATTAATTAGGTATTTTCTTAAAATATGCTTACACATGTTCTAATTCAGTAGATGCGAATAAATGAAAGTTACAGAGTAATTCTGATAGGAATATGGATTCCAACTATTTATTCCAAAAATACAATTCAATTATAAAATAAAATTAACTGACCTAGCTTTCTCTTCCCCTATCTCACTCCATCTGTGGCACAATCAGCAGCTCGTTTGGCTGAATCAGATGATATGCATGACTAAGTGTTTATTTCATGGTTACTCATAACTCAGACTTTCTTTTAAAGAACTGCGCTATTTTAAAATGTCTTTGAAGTTTTTATGTGATTACATGGTTTTTCCTAAGCCATTGCTCGTGTAAGAGTTTACAATAAGAGAACTGTAACAACTGTACCTCACTCAGATGAGCTGGAATAACCATAATGGCAGGTGACAAAGTTTTCAATAGCTTTGCCAAATAGAATGTCCCTTAAGTACTAAAGAGATGTAGGGCCTGTACTATATTTCTCTTTCCATTCACATTTTAAAACATGGTGTGTGGCTCTGTTTATCTTCCCTGAAATGTCTGAGGCCTCTCTGCACTGCTGCATTATAATTGCTGCTTCACTAACGGAAGCTGACAGGTCCCTCAGCATCCCCTCCTATTAACATGTGCTGCAGAGCGCAGAGGTTATTTTCATTCTGATAGAAACTTCATCACACTTGATCTGACTTGCTCTCCCTATAGAACAATGAAGCCAAACTACAGATGCCCAGTCTCCTTTTATTGTTCTCTTAGGTTATGCTTAATCACTATCAGGTTTATTAATTTATCTTTAAGACAAGAGTAAGCAGCATGGTATAGCACAGCAGACATCAAATCATAGTCTTATTTTCCTGGAAAATTTTGGATTTTAAAAGATTTTTAGGAGGCCCTCAAGAAAGTGAGAAAACAAGCCGGGTGTGGTGGCGCACTCTTGTAATCCCAGCATTCGGGAGGCTGAGACCGGAGGATCCGGGTTCTCGGCCAGCCTCAGCTATATAGTGAGGCACTCCGCAACTTAGTGAGACCCGGTTTCAAAATAAAGTAAAAAATAGGGCTGGGGGTATAGCTTGGAGGTAGAATGCCCCTGAGTTCAATCCCCAGTACCACAAAAAAAAAAAAAAAAGAAAGAAAGTGAGAAAACAGCTGACTTTTCTGAATACCAGGAACCCGAATTTTATAGTAGAGAAATCAACCTCAGTTTGAATCCTGGCTCTGCCATTGAACATTTGCATGTTTCCTTGTACAAAATAATATTTTAATACTAACCATTCAAGGTTGTTGAAATGATACATGATGTCATTTCATAAGCTCCTAACACATCTATATATAGTAACCGCAGATACATGTACTAAATAAATGGACATCTGCAGATGAGACACTTGTACTTATTCAAACAAAGTGCATGTATTATGAAAACCAACTATATAAAATGTGTTTTGTGTCACTATAAAACCATTCTAAAGATGAGAACAAAAGGTGTATTAGTAACTCCTCTAGTACTTTATCTAGTCTATTGAAAACTGCAATGAATGATGGAATAATGAGATGTATAGGCTATCTTGTTCCTCTCTTTAATGAGATTGCAAGTGCACAATGAGTCATTTTTCTCTGTCTGACCTTCAGGTTGCCACCCATCAATTTTTTCTTCCCTTTTTGTTTTCGTTATTAATTTATTGGAAAGATAGACTTCTGAAAGGGGTAGACAGAGAGGGAGAGTAGAGGAAAGAGAAGAGAGGAAGACATGAATTTTAAAAACTCTAAATTTCAGTTTAACCTGATTTAAGAGCAAGCTGTTTTATAACTCTCCTTGATGAATCACTTTTGTTGTTGTTTTGATCTTAACCAAGTGATTAATGGAAGATGACCTTAATAAATTTAGAAAAAAAAATCCTAACCTTTACATTTTTTTTCTGTGAATTCACCAGTGCCTTCTTTCTTGTTAATACAAGAAATACATGGTCTACTCTATTTATAGTGTCCAAGTAAAAAGTACACACATGCCAAAACACAAATATATCTGCTTCCAATTCTTCTTTACTGTTAACAGTCCTTTTCCTCTGCTATAATAATATAAAAATGCATAAACACGAATATATGTCTTTTATAAAAATGAAATCTTGTCATGTACATTATTCTGAACCTTTGTTTTTACATTTTGCTAACCTTCCTAAATTTTATGTATAAGTATTACAATATAACCTACTAAGTTAATCAAGTTTTTGTGATCTAAGTCCAAAATGCTGAACTCATAAAGACATGAGTCATCACAATTTTAAATTTCTAAACTCTCTTTGATCGCTCTGTTTTTATGGTGCAAATGTTCTCTTTCTTCATTTACATTTATTTCTATGTTAGTCTTTTCTACTCTTCCTACCATGTTCTTATTTTCCAATTTTGTGTAATCTATTCCTCAGGAACATTTGAGAAATTTCTCTCTATTGCTATAAAGCAAACAATTTTTCTGGTACTGTGATGCTAAATACACAGAGACCATGTCCCTAAAGAGACAGATGTTGCAGTGGCACCTTGTGTGTGCATTACATACTCCTTCTCCCAGGGGTAAGAGTTCCCTATCAGAATTTCAGGAGGTGCACAGGAGCCCTGTCACTAGAAAACAACAGACATCTTAAGTTATGGAAGCAATCTAAGATGAATCAACAGATGAATTTTTAAAAATGTGGCATATACACACAATGGAGTTTTACTCACCCATAAAGAAGAACAAAATTAAGTCATTTGCAGTAAAATGGATGGAACTGAACATTGTGATATATGAGAATAGCCAGACTCAGAAAATGAAGGGCCACATGTTTTCTTCCATATGTAGAAACTAGAGAGAAAATAAAATTTTCTCATGAAAATTAAAAGAGAGAACAGTAGAATAGTGTAAAAGGATCAGGTAATGAAGGAAGGGAGCAAGACCAGGGAAACATCAAGAAAGAAATAGACCAATAAATAATGTTTGTGCATATATGAAAGTATCACTATGAATCTATCATATACAATTGCAATATGCCAATTAAAAAATTATTAAAAAGGAAAACAGGCACTCTCTAATTGCTAGTATGTGCATGTATGCCATATATTAATTGTATTCTGAAATTTCAAATAATAGTAAATGTGATTGTGAGGTTTTTATGTTCATCAAAGAGTGGAAGTTCTTATGACATTGAAAAATACTGTTTCAGAGAGATCAGAAAACATGAGCATCAGAAGAAAATACAAGATTGTTTGGCTTTTTGATAGGTATGCTCTGACAATGCTCCTTGAATTTACACATTTTCTATTATCTACACTCAGACTTAGTTTGGAGGAAAGAAGTAGACTTTGTGATTTTCAATGTTCACTTGCTAAGAAAATCCTTAGTCTATCAATCCATTGCTTCTGGCCTTGAATCTACATAATTTCTTAAGAGAATTCATACAGAGCAATGGCCTGGTATGTGAATAATTGTTATACTTTTATTGGTCCATGATAATTTTACATTAAAATGTAACTCACAGTGATAGTGGCATACATGCACACAGCACTTGCAAGCCAAGTAGCCTCAGGTTTCAATCCTGGCTCCTCTTTCCCACTGGAAATCCTTGTTGGTATTATCACACATTTTAACCTCAGGTCTCTCATCTGTGAAAAGTAATAATTTTTTCATCTTCTTAAAGGTTGACAGAGGAAATTTCATTAGATAAGTCACTCAGGCTCCTTAGCATAATGTCTGGCAAACACCAAACATGCAATAAATAGACTTAATCTTCTTTCCATCTTCTTTACATTTTCTATTTTAGTTTCCTTATAATAAAATAATATAATTGTAATATTTTTTTAAAGTTTACTACTTACTGATATTCTGGAATATCATATAGTTAATATGAATATTTCTTTCCTACTCATCCTTTAATGGTAGTGTCAAGGTTTTGTGAAATGTCCTTTTTATTCATGTGTGTTTTGATGATAAAAGGCAACTTTCCTGGATATAAAGTGATAGTCATTCTGCTGTAGAGTTAAAACATCATATTCTTTCCATAGAAGGAACAAAGGAGAAATTACACACAGCAGTGACAAAGTCTAATATTTGGGAAAAATGAATGAACAGAAAGAAATATCAATAAAATGTGTTAAATGGCATGTATCAAAAAGAAGAAAGGCAGATACAGGGAAAATGCATAAAATACTTCAGGGTGAGAAAGTAACAGAAATATATGCAACATTAGAACCATTTTTCCCTTGAGAAATAGACTATAAGAAGGCAGGCTTAATTTAATCTCTGATTTGGTATGGAATGGGGGTTATGAGAAGCTCATGGACAAAACTATCCCCTCAGCATTAGAATTTAGAATCTTAATATTTACATTCTTTATTAAAATACAATGTCCATGGAAGGGAACACACCCCAAGTTATTATCATTGGTCTATATTTAAAGGAAATGTCTAAAGCTAGTTTAGAGCAAGGCACTCTGGGTAAGGCAAAGAAGTAGTTGTCTGAGAAAGAGCATGTGCTTTCAGCATGACAAGTTGTGTATGTACGGGCAATGGAACTAAAAATATAGATGAGGAAAGTGATTATGTCTAAGACTAATGTGAAAGCCCAAACATGCAGCATTGTTTTCTCTCTTTCATGGAAGAGAATGACCTACAAGCCACCGCTATACCTAAGCCCTCCAGAACAAAATTGTGATGAATCCATCTTCAATGATAAGGGGAAAAAAATCTTAGAGACTCAAGGGTCAGGTAACCTTGCAAATACTACCACAGCTATAAGCTTTCTGATTTATGGCAATGTTTGGAATCTGGGCCTTGTCCTTTCTAAAATACTGCAATGTGCTATAAAAGGACATTCTGAATCACAGGGCATAAAACACCATGTTGAGGAAGGGATATTCCATGTCAGAAATAATGATGATATATCAGGAACAGTGGATGTGGCTATATGGTTTTATTTTGTAAATAAAGTCTTTGTTGCACTTCTTAGTACACCCTGTTGGAAACTGAATTCATGACAGTTACAAACAACTGTAGGAAATGCCCTTTTTAATAAGTTTTCTCTCAAAAATCACACTCTATGCTGCACTCTAATGTTAGATAAGCAAGTGAATAGTTTCAAAGGTTAGAATTAAATCAATCTTAAAATTGTTTCTCTATTGTTTCTTAGATTTCAGAGAAATTCCACATGTTCTGTTACATTGATGGTTTCTTGGAAATGTTTGTAGAAATGTTTAAAGTTGAATAATCATGGGGTACAGATTGCTATCTATGTTGCCATTTGCTTCCTACAAGGGTTGACTTTTGAGGGTCAGAACTTTAAAATTTAATCTTTTGAATATTTACCAGTGACCTGAAAGTTCATGATGTAAAACAAATTACAGTTTTTTATGGCACAAATTACTGAGTCATAACTCTCAGTGACCTAAGACAAATGGAAATTCAGCTTTGTGTGTTGTTTACTGTAATTCATATGTTGGCTGTATAGATGTGGAAATTCATTCTCTCATGCCAAATAAAGCGTTAAACAAGTAGAGTCCAACTGTAGTACTTGTGTAGGTAATAAAGAAAAGAGAGTTAATTCTTAGCTTTAAATAAGAGTTTGAGATAAATGAAAAATTTGAATTTTAAGTGACATTATATTCATTGCATTTACTATTTTACTATACAGTCTGTTAAAAAAATTCAAAAAGTGACTGTCAAATCTGATTCAATGTTTCAACTCATGCACAATTGTCTATCAGTTTGATTTTTCTCAGTTCAGAGAAAAAACTAAAATCAAAATGAAAACAGTGATTATATTATGGTGCAAAGATATGCAAAGTTATTAGTGACATTAAGCAGGAAAGTTAATCACACGAAAAGCTTTGAAACTATCTTATTTGTAATGTTGAGGTACCATAAAGGAATCTGGTTGATGTATTTTTCACAAACATCAATGTGAGAATAACTTTTCCTCTGTATTTGAAGAAGGAAAGTGGCATAAGAAAATATTATGCTCTGAAAAAATAGATAAACCTTCATTTTAATTCAAGCATCACTTTTTATTAGTCATGGGACCTTGCACAGCTACTTAATTTCTCTATATATTAGTTTCCCCATCTGCAAATAGGAGTTAATATTGGTGTCAGTATTAAATTAATAGAGCAAATAAAATGCCTATACATGGAAGCATTCAATACATATTTTTTAGAAAGGCTAGTGGCATCTACCCTAAACTATTTTTTTTAGAAGAAATAATGACTATACTAATATTCATCTGTAGACATCTGGGCACATTTAAGATAGGATGTACTCTTTATGGCCATGGGTCAAAGATAGAGCCTTATTTTCAAAAGTACCTGGTTCATCAACTACTCATTGATAACTTTTATGTAACTAACTTACCTGGTCACATAAACCAATATTTATATAGATTAAAAAGTAGTTATAAGTTTATTCATAAAGTAGACACATATTTTAGTTTAAATTCCAAAATCTATGTTTTCACTGAAATATTCGAAACCACTTAGAATGTTGATCAAAATTAACATAAGACTTCCAAACTCAGGAAATAAATCTAAGAATCAATAAATGAGAGAGCATCAAATTAAAAAGCTGTACAGTAAAGGAAACTATCAAGAGTCTGAAACGAGAGCCTATAGATTAGAGGGAAATCTTTGCCAGCTACTCCTCTAATAAAAAACAAATATTTAGAATATACAAAGAATTTTTAAAACTTAACAGTAAAAAGAAAAAAAAACCTCAAAGACGGAGCAATTGAATTGACTAGACACTTCTCAAAAGAAGAAATACAAATGTCCAATAAATATACGAAAAAATGTTCAGCATCATTAGCTATTAGGAAAATGCAAATCAAAACTATACTGAGATTCCATCTAACTTCAGTTAGAATGGCAATCATTAAGAACACAAACAATAATAAATGCTGGCAAGGATGTAGGGGAAATAGGAACTTTTATACACTATAGATGAGAATGTAAATTAGTATAACCACTGTGGAGATCAGTATGAAGGTTCCTCAGAAGACTAGGAATGGACCCACTATATGACCCAGCTATACCAACCTTTGGTAATTTTTCAAAATAATTGAGGTCTATACTATAGTGATACATGCATATTTGTGTTTATACAACACAATTCACAATACACAAGTTATGGAACCAGTCTAGGTGTCTATCAACATATGAATGGATTACAAAAGTATGGAATATACACACAATAGAATTCTATTCAACCATAAAGAACAATAAAATTATGCCATTTGCAGGAAAATGGATGGAACTAGAGAATATTATGCTAAGTGGGATCAAGCAGTCTTAGAAAGTCAAGGGTCATATGTTTTCTCTCATATATGGAAGCTAGAGAGAAAATAGGTAACAAAAGGGACTTCAGGTAAATAACATACCAGTATATTAATGGAAGGGAATTTGGAGACGGGGGTGGGGAGAGCAGGCCTGATGAAGGAAACATATACAATAGTATCACTACCAATCTCATTAACATATTTGGAACCCAGAGGAAATGACACCAAGTGCTGTATGCATGTATATTTGTATCACATTGAACCTCATTATCATGTATAATTAATTACAATACACCAACAAAAGTATATATTAAAAAACCTTTAAATTCCAAAAAAAACTGAATTTATGTGCCTGCTTTATACATATAAATGTATCTGTGAAATGATTTATCAATATAAATATTTAGCCGGGTGTGGGGGTGCACACTTGTAATCACAGTACTTGGGAGGCTGAGACAGGAGGATCCGGGTTCACAGCCAGCCTCAGCTACTTAGTAAGACCCTCTGCAATTTAGTGAGACCCTGTTTCCAATAAAGAATAAAAAAAAATAGGGCTGGGGCTGAAGCTCAGAGGTAGAATGCCCCCTAGGTTCCATCCCCAGTACTGAAATAAATAAATATTTAAAGTGGAATATTCAAATACACATAAAAATATTTTATCATTATATTTTATAATAGATTACTATAATTATTTATTTTTATTTTGGAATTGCAAGTGAGGAACTTAATTAGTAATACAGGATGAGAGAATTCAATTAATTGATAATTTTATCCCATTATTTTTATATTAGCTACATTTGATCTACATAAAATATATAACATAATGGATATTTCTTAGTTTTGGTTTTACTCTATCACTTATATGAATAATAAATCATGCCTTACCTGTGCTTTAGATCTC
>PVLC010030143.1:0-19691 GCA_004027655.1 Graphiurus murinus | reverse complement strand
TCCTCCTCCTCCTCCTCCTCCTCCTCCTCCTCCTTCTCCTCCCCTCCTCTCCTCTTTCTTCTTTTCTTCCCTCCTTCTCCTTCTACTTCTCTTTATCCTTCTCCCTCTCCTTCTTCTTACATTGTCCAATAATGTCTCCTTATTTTCTCTTACAAGGGAGGTATGCCTTAAGCTTAATTTTATGGCTTGAGGTTCCTTTATAAGCTAGCACACTGCCCTGCAATACAGTGATGCTATGCATCATATCTTCACTTCACAGGGGCTTGGACTCAACAGGTCAGGGTTGCAGTTTGGCTCTGAGTTGGCAGAGGAAGTTACCATCTGGAAGTTCATGAATAAAAAAGTCAAAGAGTAATTCAGATCCACTGTCTTTATGGAAGTTTAAAATCAGTATACATAAGTTCTGCCATGAAATTTAAGGGACAACCTTCATGTTGGCCAATGGGAGACAAAGTCAAGAGTTAGGAGCTGAGTGGACCAGAATGATGCAAGGTTAGGAGTGATAGAGGGAAGTTTTGGACAACTGCAAAAATGAAGCTGGAGCATGGAACCTGCCTTAAATTGGTGCTGAGTTGGTCAAAGTCAGCATGTGGGTGCAGTGAAACAGGTGAAAAGTAAATCATGGGGTAGATAGGATGAATGCCCACATTGCCCAGGTGGAAAGGACCTTGTAACAGGAGACACTTCCACCCTCATATCTCTAGTTGCACAGAGGCACTGAACTATGCATGATAGAAAATAAATTCATATGGAAATAACCAATTTGGTCAAGGAAATTAGACAGCAGCAGGTGGACCTGCCCTCTACCTTGGCTTTTGCCCTGCTGGGTGATGCATGTACTTCAGAATTGCCATTCTGTCTTTACCACCCAATCTATATATATACCTTGGCCCATTCTTGCGATAAGCAAAAAGCCAAAGAGCCCTTGATTCACAGGGTTTCATCTTCCCTTGGGTAGGGAATCTACTTTTCTTGTTTTCAGTTTAGTAACTTCTCACTTCAAAGTCCAGATACGGAAGTGGTATTTGGTTAATGTCAAATTTACTCTGAACTTTGCTGGCTGCACTGTTCATCTTGTGGAAACAGCAGCTCTTCCCATGGTTTGAAGATTTTACATCTACACATCACATTCAGAAAGTCAGAGTCCAGGCTCATGGAAAAACATAGCTAAATTGATGACTAATTTTACATCAGAAGCTTTTCAACCAGAGAAATAGTGTGTATGGAGTAAGCAGGGCCACCCCACCCCTGGCCCCCTGGCCTTTCCTTGGAGTGAGATTTGCAGTGTCTCTCTGAGAGAGGGTGGAGGAACCACAGAATGCAGGCACAGCTGCCTGGACCCACACAGCAGATGGTGCAGTTGGAACACAGGCGGCCTGAACTTACTGTCCACTGGGCATTGCTTGCCAAAGCTGTTGAGTAATGTAGCCACTCGTTATGCCAAAGAGGACTGTTTAGGAAGAAATGGGATTTTTTTCTTAATATATTCTTATTAGAAGGTTGTGACCTATCCTTCTTATTGTTCATATTTTTATACCATAAGGAACCATTTCCATCTCACTCTCTTTACTTTACCAGAACATATAGAAATGTCCCTGTTCAAAATAAAAGGCTCTTGTTTTCTTGGCTGAATCTCAAGATTTTTCCAGATTGTCAACTTCTTAAGAGGGGAGAAACATAAAACCCAGCTGTAGAAACCCAAAGTGACCTAACATGATCCAGGTGTTTCTAGTTTTCTTAGGAAAGAAGGCGAATGTCTATGTGATGCCTGATCAACCATATCTAGAGGGTACCACCCAATGACACTAGGTTGCGGATCGTAGTTTTGATAGTGGGTTGTGAGTAAGTCCACAGTGTATAATGGCTACATCTGAGTTACCAAAATTGGTTTTGTAGTGATATTCTGAAAGTTTGCAACCTTACATTTATTCTCCTTCCATCTTGTTCCATGTACATTTAAAAAAAAGGATTTTAAAGTAGTAAACTTGTAAAGATAACATGGTGATATGGAAATGCAGGCAGAGTGCAAAGGAGAGATGAATCTTAGCGTTGGTTCTGCCCCTCCCTAGCCATGTGACTGTGGGTGCCTCTTCAGTCTTTCTTATCCTCCTTATTTTTTTATCCATAAAATATAGTTATGTCTGCCTTTAATGCCCCACAATAAAATTAAAGCATTGTGTTGAAACAAATTTATTTATACAAATAACTTGGGCAAAGCCATGGATAAGTGTCCATTGAGTATCTGCAAGTTTATCCTTTAAGTCTGTAGTAACATTCTGACCCACCAACCATTGACTGGATATACTCTATTTTTAGGTTACATTTTCATCTGTTAAAACTGAATTTGTTTGGCAGAATAAAGTCATTTCCCAGAATCAGTACAAAGCCACCTGCCAAAATCTTCCTCATCTACCCTAAAATGTCACCTACTTCTCAAAGCATTTCTATATCTTTTCACCTGGAATGAACTCTCTTTTAGCCCTGGGTTTTTCCAGCACTGGCCATTTCTGGGGTAGCTCTTATGTGAGGTTACCACCTGTGGATAATGGCCATCTTGGGAAAATGTCTATCTTTCCCCTGAGGATGGAGCCCAAGTGTTAGTTGGCTTTGTTTCTTCTGTAGAGTATGCATGGGAAGAGAAAATGATAGGGGCTGGTGTTGGTGGAAGAGGGCATAGGGAAAGGAAATCAAATAAGAGACAGAGAACTGGATTATAGTCCAAGCTTTGCCACTACATTGTGGTATGTGGGCCTGGGATGAGTCACTGGGCAATCTGAGCTTTTGTTCTCTCCTCTTTATAAAAAAGGAATGGGCTGAGTTGGACTTTAGGCTTCCTGCAGCACTAGGTTTCTAATGGTTCCTGCTTTATACTACCTTCATCTAAAGTAATTTGCCAAGAACTTCAGGTAAATCAAGATGTGTTTGAAAATGAGTATCACCTACATGGGTGATTTTAAGATAATAAAAATGTATTATATTTTGAGTGGTAAGGATTATTTTACATAAACATGAAGACAGGATAAGGAACTTATTGAAATGCATCTATAGATAGTATCTCAGAGGGTAGTTTAAAATAAAACACACTGCAGAAGAGGAATGATCTAAGATTCCTTCTGTTTAAACTGCTGTACAGATCGCAAAACACTAGAAATAAATATGCGTTCCAACAATAAGTTTTTGAATTTTGGTATCTATTATTATTTTTGATACTTTATCACATTTTTTGTTCATATTTTCATATTAGAACAGTTTGGAGTTATCCCTGAAATTTGAAGTATATTTTAAAACAATATTGCATGAAGTGTATTTTTATCATGGACATAGAACTCTTTCATATGTGTTAGGTTAATTTCAGTTCCAACAGGTAGAACCTTCCTGTGGCATTAAAGCAAAGTTGGTAGGTCCTTAGTTGTACTCTTTCAATAGGGCACATTGGCACTGAATTATTTTATGGCTGGGTCCTTTGTAATTTATTGAGACCACTATGATATGATCACATATATGTAAACATCTCACTATATAGATTGTACCAAATCTGTGATACAAATTTAGCTTTGAAATCTATTTTATCAAGATCAACTTTCCATCTATTTTCTCAGGGACCAAGAAAGAAACTCAATAAATTTCTAGGTTCTTTTTTCTTGTCTCTTAAATGCAGTGGAATCTTGACCAGATGAAGTCACCCTTTAAATGAGTGAACTCTTTCCACTGTCCAGTTGTCCAACTAAATTTAATGCAGAGAGCATTTTTGACAGCTTTGTTAACATAGCTCCTCCCTGCCCCCCTTGCTAGTAATTCAAGTATAATTGAGGTCTAGTGTTGAGCTTTAAATATGTTCTTAAGACTTGAAAAGGAAGCTTGATGAGGCATGTACTGCAGCGTAACCTCTCAATTATTCACACATTTATGTGACTGTAATCACCAAGGCCTCTCATTGTAAACATTATGAGCCGTCTTATAACCAGACATTGATATGAGCGAATAGGCAGTGCATTACAAACCAAATGATGAAACTCCAAATAGTAATCAGAGTATGATCGGGTCATCAGTCATAATTCATAATTAACACCATCATTGTTCATTTCTAAAGTCTCTGATGCTGTATCAAGACACATTTTAGTATTTACTGAGCACTTTCCAAAACTTCAAGTCATCAAAGCAGACATGTTTGAGAATGACGCTAGAGCACAAACGTTACTCACTGCTGTGGTTGAGGACAAGGAAAACTGCCATTTTTGTGTCTTGCACTTTTAAATTCAAGTAACTTAGAAAATCTCTGTCTAATATTCAGCATAATCTAATAGTTGTGTTTAGTAAGGTGTCTAAAATTGAATTCTTGTATGACAATATCTAAAACAAGATAGGAAAAAATCTGATTAGTTACCCTTACCTCCTTGGCTTAAATGAACCAGAGAGATATGTGTATAGGTTCTGCTATGGATCAAACATCACATACCATTTATTATACGTCCAGCTAATGTATGCACAGTTGTGGCAACAAGAACTCAACAAAGCTTACACATTGTTTTCTAAGTCTCTCCTCCCTAAGGATAATTGAGAACCCCAGGCCAAAGGTAGCTAATGAAATAGTACCAAAAATAGTGGCTGATACTAAGAGCACAGCATCTTTTGAACAATGAGATTTTCCTTTTGGATCCGCTAGCTGTTACTCCTCTTCTAAGTTTTATTCTTTCTCTTTTGTGGAATATTATGTCATAGGCATTTCTTTTCCACAGGCTCCTGAGAGCATTTGCTCCAAGTTTCTTTTTAAGGATTTTTTTTGTTGTTGTTGCTCTCTAGTTTTCACCAATTTCATTTCCAAGGCTACCTTGCTCCATCCATTTCAGCCTGAAAAAATGCTTGCCTATTAATTAGGAGAGAATGCTTCCTTTTCCTGCACACTCCTAAAGTCTGAGATGTTTTGTTTTAATGAAAAATAAGAAGGAGATTTTTACTTTTGCATTGTTTTCAGATTAAAGTTAAATCAGAGTCTTGGCTTGGTTAGAAAAAACAGCTATCATGTGTCTTTTGTCTGCTCTTGTGTCCTTGCTGATAGCAGCAGCTCGCTGTGGTGGCTGGCTATTTCATACTCTCCATGTTGTGAGCTGGCTTGGCTGTCTCCCCTTTCAGACCCTAATAAGTTGATGGCTCCGTTGTCCAGCAAAACCTGGATGAATTGATGGGATGGATGTATGTGACTCTAGGATGGCCCGTACATAGGTTTGCTGATCACCTGCAGCAGGGGTGTTTGGTTGGAAAGAGGAGACACTCTCTCTTTTCTCACTGGAATTTAGAATCAGGGAGTGGGCAAGTCAGCTTTGGAAAGGTCACCTCAGTTCCTAACTACTTTGGCTTCTTTTTTGGTATTGGGGATTGAACTCAGGGATATTCTACTTCTGAGCTACACCTCCAGCCATTTTATTTTTTTCAAACAGGGTCTCACCAGGTTGCTGAGAGTTTTATTTAGTTGCTGAGGCTAGCTTTGAACTTGTAATCCTCCTGTCTCAGCCTCCCAAGTACTTACTTTGGCTACTAATTTCAGTTCGCCTATGCCTCTTACCTTCGGCACCTTGAATGAGCCTTCTCTGCCCCTCATGACCCAATGAGTCTTGGCAGCAACAGTGAAGTTTGATGAAGTTTTGCCCAATACAATGATTAGTAGTATTGTAACAATCAAGACAAGTCAATGAAGAGATACCTGATGGCATTGTTGCCCTCTGGCCACCATTTCCCAACCATGAAAATTTCTTCTAAATGCCTTGACATTAGAATGTAGTTATTATAAACCACCAGACATTGTTTTCTCTCTTGTTATCAATATATATCCTTCTCAATCATATACCATACATATCAGAACTCAGGTCTATATTATACAGTCCTTTATTTTTTATTTTAATGAATGCTTTATGGAATAGCAATTTGTTATATATGATATAAAAATAGGCTATGATGCAGTTTTGTGCCTAATGTATAATGTAGAAACCCCAAGGCATTTGTGTTTTGTTCCCATCATGTGCTAGTTGTCATTCAATGGCTCTGGGTGCCATGGTCCAATGGCAGCCGAGTGTAGGCATCTATCTTCTTTGGAGCAAAGGGAAGGAAGTGTGTTGAAAAGCATTTACACATATAACTATTTCACTGTTCATTTATGTGGTCGCTTCTCTATAGAATAGAATATGGTTGGGCAATGGGGGTCTGAGAAAGCTTTTATTTTGGCAAGTGGGATATCACTCATAGATAAGGTAAGTCTTCCCAAAGGAGTTGCTATATAAAATTTAAAGCAGCCAAAAGTGGTGCGTGCGTGTAATCCCAATACTTGGGAAGCTGAGACAGGAGAATCACACATTGAAGGAATAATTTCAGCAATGTAGTAAGACTCTCAGCAACCTAGCAAGACACTGATTCACTGATTCAAAACAAATAATAATAATAATAATAATAATAATAATAATAATTTAAAAAAGGGCTGGGGGCATAGGTTGGAGGTAGAATGCCGAATGCCCCTGGGTTCAAGCCCCAGTATCACAACAAAATAAAATAAAACAAAATAAAATAATTTAAATTATGTGTATGTTTGCTCCCATATTTCTTTTATGCAGTGTTTTAGTTTTCTTTTATCATTGTGCTTTCCTTCTTCTATCTTCTTTTCAGCAGCCCTGGAAACAGTTGATGGCTTAGATTAGAGTGGAATTTAATACTATCTGTAAACTAAGATGAATATTTTCTAGGGACATATGATTTGGCCCAGTGGATGATAGGCATTCATGTGTATTACTAATTAACCCATGTTTTTGGCCTAAGGTGTTTTGGGTATAGGTTGTTTAAATTCTATACTAACATACTATTCTATACTCCAACTATCTACCTATACACACACAAACACACACACACACACACACACACACACACACACACACACACTTATCCTAATACTTTTGTTTAGATAATGGGAAGGAAAAAGTTCCCGGGGTAGGATAATTCTCATGGTAAGTTTTTTTTTCCTTGAGAATTGTTAACTATGGTAGGCACACTGAATTTGGTGCTGGAGGCAGCCATCATACTGTGAAGTGATATTGCTTGACTCATTAGCACTGTGGGAGTGCCATGAAAGGGTCCATGACCCAGAGCCCATCTTGCTTTAATAATGGCTTAACACTCGTAAAAGATTTTTAATGGCTACATGAGACATATTTAAATATTAAACGCCATTCCTCTTTGTTGATTCACAAACCCCAATGAATAGGACTCCTTTGCCACTTCCAAAGTTGAAGAAATGTGCCTGGTTTCTCACGCCAATGAGTGAACCAAACAAACCCACAAATGGAAACACCTCAACTCTGCCCTGCTAACCCATTTGCAAACCTGAGAACTACGAAACTCTGGCTCTTGTTGGCTGCCTTGTTCTCTCAGACTTGAAAACACACTTTTTTCTATGTGATACCTGTTTCTAATCTTACTCTAGGAGAATTAGGAAAACATGGATACATAATGTAAATGTAGTGAGACTTTTTTTCCAAACATAGCTTTCCACTTTTTTAGGGGGGGGAGGATTGAACCCAGGGGCTTTCTACCTTTGAGCTACACCACCAGCCCTTTTTCCTTTTTGTTTTGAAATAGGGACTTGCTAGGTTGTTGAGAGTCATGCTAAGTTGCTGAGACTGGTCTCAGCCTCCCAAGTACTGAGGTTACAGATGTGCAACACCAAGCCTGACTTTTCATCATAATTTAATTCATTTGCTTTGGTCACTTACTCACAGAAATACCCTACTCGAAAGAGTATCATGTACTTATATTTACATTTGGACAGACCAATGCTCACTAGTTTTTCTGTCTATTTAGATTGCTGTAAGAACTCAATGCTGGTGCCATTGCTTTGTTCTCAAGGCCTTGTGATGGAAAGTAACATTCCAGGAGTATTGATGCTGGTTTTTTGTTTTTTTGTTTTTTTTGTGTGTGTGTGTGTGTGGTACTGGGGATTGAACTCAGGGGCATTCTACTTCCGAGCTATACCCCCAGCCCTATTTTTTATTCTTTATTTTGAAACAGGGTCTCACTAAGTTGCGGAGTGCCTCACTAGGTAGCTGAGGCTGGCCGCGAACCCAGATCCTCCGGTCTCAGCCTCCCAAATGCTGAGATTACAAGCGTGTGCCACCACGCCCAGCTGATGCCCTTTGTTTAAGCAGAGAGTCCTTCCCCTCCCCCAAGGTTGGCACCTGGCACCTTATTGCCAAATTGTGTAATAGTCTTGTGTGGATGACAAGACCCAGAAGGACTGCATTTATCTTCCTTTCTTTCCTTCTGCTGTAGATGTGATTTGGAGATACTTTTATTTATAGATGGGAAAAATGAGTTATAGACTTCCGGTTGCCAGTAGAGTTGCCTGGGGAAAATGGTGGTAGAAAGGTATTCTAGTGTGGAGAGCTGAGACATATGAGCCCAGAAGCACTTGGAGCTTGGCAAGCTTTGCAGTATTTTTTAAATAGTTGGGGTTCAGTAGAGCTCATATGTATTTTGCTCAAAGCACTATTTCCCTTTCATTTTCTAAAACCATATATATTGGAGGGAAATTTAATCTGTGTATTTTGGAATTATTTAACCCTCATTCATCAAAATATTGCATGATAAATACTAGATGTGGGTTCAAGAAACCGCTTGAGCTCCTTGATAAATGTTATTATTATTGGTTTTTGTCTTTGGATCTGAAAGTGAAATTTTTCTTTGAACTCGGAGCAACATACAGCTTACTTCTCAAAATTATCTTCCAACCAGTGTGGGAAGCTTTACATATGTCTAGTGTAAGCAAAGCTTCTGGTGGGCAAACTCTTCAGAAACAGGCTTCGGATATTTAAGGACTTTTCCACTGAGTGTTCCTAGCATCCCATTTGGTTCAGCCAAGGTTAGTGCGCTCTGTCTCTATCATCTCTGTATCTCTATCTCTATCTCTATCTCTCTCATTTTGGAACTGGGAATAAATGAACCCATGGCAGGCATTCTATCTCTGAGCTACACCTATAGCCATGTTTTATTTTGAAACAAGGTTTCAGTAAGTTGCTGAGGGCCTGGCTGTGTTGCCAAGGCTGGCCTCAAATTTGTGATCCTCCAGTTTACTTCTCAAATACTGGGATTACATGCATGTGTGCCACCATGCCCAGCTTCATCATGGAGTTTTATGCATTAATTTTTGTCTTAAAATGTTACATTGAAATGTTATTTATCTTGATTATTGATTTTTTTGGTGCCCTCTTAAATTTTGTGCCTGAGGCAAGTGTTCATTGTCCTTGTACCTAGGCTCCCATCTTTGTCTTCTTTATTCTTTACTCTGGCTTTCTCCACTCAAGGCACACCAGTATGCAGGGTAAGTGGGCATGGTGGCTGAGAAACTCTGCTCTAGCCTATCCTGGACTTTGGCTTCGCCAGGCTTTCTCTTCCTGGGGTCCAGGTGGCCTGTACCCAGTGCACCCACTCTTGTGCCTCTTGTCCCATGGGTTTCAGAGTGCCAAGGCCAGAGTCTGTAATTTTTCTCTTGTCAGCAAGTTACCTGCACAGTGCAGGATAAGAATGGAATAAAGATATTTGTTCCTAGGACATAGCTTTCTTCCAATAAAATGATTATTTCCTTTTAATCGCATACAGTCTGGAGAAAAGATACATTCTATCCATTCTATTACCCATCTCAGTGGTACCCAAGAGTAGATTCTGAACCAAAAGAAAGAGGCGGCATTTGCTTGAGGTCACACAGGGTCTTGTCATCAAGATCAGTGCTAATCAAGGTCTATATATTCACAGTGGAAGCCTTCATTATAATAGCTATCATCAGCAATAACTAAGTACTGTGCAAGAGCCTGTGTTGAGCATCTTCTTAGATGTCATTTAATCCTTGTGACAGCCTCCTGTTGGAACTCTTATAATCCTTATTTTATAGAATAGAAAAACCAGGTATAGACATATTGACTTCCCTATGATTACTCTTTGTGGGTAAAGGTGGAATCAAAACTTTCTAACCCAGAATTCTGTTTCTTATCCATTCTTCTGGGTACTTCCTCTTCCATAGTACATACATCAGGGGGAAAGTCAGTCTCCCCTCTTTTAGGGAGCATGCTGGTAACAGTGGCTTCAACATTAAGACAATGGATGAATAAAATGTTGTGGTTGTGATTCTTTCATTAAAGTTTCAGGTTTTTTTTTTTTTTTTTTTTTGGATTATAATGAAAAAATCCTCAGCATCCAAATTAAAGCAAAGTCAGATTCTTTTCCTTTCCCATGTCATGGCCTTCACAATGCTTTTCTTCTAGATAGAGTTCAGAAGCCAAGGTTCAACAGAGCAGCTGCCCCTGATCTGGTTTCTGCAAGGCTAGATGGAGTAAGACAGATACCAATTTACTGTAAATGTTTTTGGGATGGGTTGAGGGACAGGAAGCTCTGAAGAATTCACATTCATTTGACAACAACAAGAATGCCTGTCCACTATCCTTCAAACCCTGGGTCCAGACCTACAAAGCATTCTTTGCTGGCCCCTGCCCTGAGCATGCTGTGGACACTGTGAGGAATTCCTGGCAGATGTGCTCCAGTAGTTCTCCTCTGGGAAGACTTTTCACCTGACTTCCAAAGCTCCATTGAGAGCTTTCCCTAGACTATTTCTCCAATTGAGGTTGGAGTCTTCAGATTTGGCCTGTTTCTTGGACATCTGATTTAGAGAACATGAAGCTTTGGGAATTGCCACGTCCTGCCCTCACGTGGACACCCTGACCTTGTGGAGTTCAAACGAGGAAGCTTTTCAGGAGGAGCTTCTTCACTAACAAGGCCGCTTGATGGGCCTGGGACAAAGAGCTCTGGGGCTGGTTTCCAGGACTAGTTATATAAGAGAACTTCCAAGAGAGGATAGGACATAGTTTTCAACAAATAAATAAGGCAAAAAGGCTACACTCACTGGTGCCACAGCTGGGAAGCAGCTATGAGCAATGAATTTCTCATGCTAACAAATCCAAGCTCTTTGGAAAACAGATGCTGAGCCCCAGGACTGGCACTGGATCTTTCCTGGCAGGAACTGCAAAGGTTCAGAGATGGAAGGGTATCTAGAGAACATTTGTTCATAAACACAGCTGAAGGCCAACAACCTGCTTTCATGCCCTGCCTGAGCTGCACTGATGAATCCCTTCCATGCAGTGTTTCCATGAGGAAGAAGGCAGCCGTGCAAGGCTTCTGCAGCCCACGCTCTAGAGAAATAATTAAACAGTTTTTCTTAACCTCTTGAACTTTTCATTTAGTATTGCCATCCATTATGTCTACCTTCTCAAATCACAGAATCCCCAAACTGAGCTCTGGGGTCAAGGGTTTATTGTTTAATGGAGATAGAACATTTTGTAAATTGCACGAAGTCACAATGTTTATAATAGAAGCTTCTGGTGTACTGAATCTTTTCCATTTAACAAACAGTGAGCTTTGACATGTGTTCTTCCTACATAGCAAGAAATCTGGGGTAAGTGCAGTACTGGCATGACTGCGTTACCAAATCCTTCCTGTAAACCAAGTGACATCTGCAGTCAAATAAAAACATTCCTTCCACCAAATACCAGGAAATGCTAAAAGTATCGCTATTCTTCTAAGGTCATGCTAAAATGAAGTTTTGGCTTTTAGAACACAGAGTAAGGATGAAGAAGGCCAACATTTTTCTCCGATACACATTTGCTGCTACAAGTCCCCAGGGACAACCTCTTGTTTCAAATATGAACATGTGTAGGGAGAATTTTTCCTGGGATTGAACCTTTGAATGAAAAGTGTAAATGTTTTAAGAAAACGTACTAATATTAGAAAATATTCCTGTTGTCTTGTTTTTGGTAGAATTTGTACTTTCAAGTCAGAAATGGATTTGCTTGAAATAAAGCAAACATTCTAAAAAAATATACTCAGCCAAAATAACCAATGTATAAATTCCTAGGATTAACAAAATATGAATATTCCTTAGTAAGGAAACTTAACTAAGAATTAGAAATCCTTGGGAGATGATAGGAAAGAATGTCTTAAATCTAAAATTTTAACCTTTTATGTTGGAGGCCTGATCAATATTTTAAAAAAGGAAGCAAATGCTCATGTAACACATTCCCCTATATTTCTTTTGAGGACTGCGTTAAGTTAAAGCTATATACAATCTTTTGAACTAGAAGTGTAGCCGATGAAAACCATTGTAAAAGTGACTTTCCACAAGTAATTAGCATAACTATTTTCTTAAGTCTTAATGATTGGCTCCTAGTGCAGGATGTACTTTTGGCTCACTTTTATGAAGTAATAACACAGGCAATCTTTATGTTTTATATCTTCCCTCCCAAGCTGCCCTGTGCAATGCTCATTTAATTTTTTTCCTGCCTAAATTTCTAAAATTCTGTAGAATTTCTGTAGAAGTTCATGATTGCTTTAGTGTGCTCTTTTGCTTACTATGGGTCCCATCACTGGGACTAGGTAAGGTCATTTCTGATTAGCCAGCAGGTGTCACTGTGGGTTTGGGTGGTAAACCAATTGGCCATAGAAAAGAATGACTATTGAGGGGGAATAATAAAAGAGAAAGGGAAATAAAAAGCAGCTTCTCAAAGAAAGAGGAAATGCTAATTTAAAATCTCAGAGTTTTTGTACCTCCTTCCCAGCTCCTGTAGGCCCAGAAATGAATTCACTTATGTGAGATCTATTGATGCTACATTAGTAACCGAAGATGATTTCACTATATAAAATAGCAGTAGAGATGAGCAAAGTTGAAAGTGGATTCTTGTAGCCTGTTCCTAATCGCTGAAGCCTTACCTCTGTGCTTCATAGTTACACATCTTTTTGAATCATAAGCACCTTTGCTTAACCTCAGAAATGTATGACATCTCCCAGCTTTTCAGCAGGTCATAGACTCCTGGCCCAGAATAAGATTTTCGCTATCGCTATCCTCAGGGGTAAAATAAATCCTACTGTTTCATTACTTGAAGGGGCATCTTGGCCTGACAGTTGTTCCTTATATCCTCCAATGATCTGGCTTGCTCATGTTCAACAAAGCTAGCCTATTCGAGTCATATATATCTTCCCAAGTGCATAGAATTCCTTAATAAATAAAATTTCAATTGGTAAAATTAACACAGATTTCTAGAACAACTGTCAACTTTAAGAATGGACTGTCATAAAAACTCCCTGTACAGAGAGGAATTCACAGCTGGTCTAATTTGAATAACAGGCTGTAAATTGATTTCTTTTTTGGCTTGATATGTGAAAACAATGTCTGTGTTCTTGGTGCAGAGAGCCGGCAATTTGTTAAGAAAAGATACATGGCTTGATTTCTCCAGATAAGGCTTAACACATGTGTAAAACATCTTAATTTTAGGCAAGTTATGATGAAAACCAAGCAAAAAAAAATTAAAGAAAAATAAAAAATATTTCTCCACTAGGAGAGCTTTTATGCCACTGCATCTCCTCTTGCCACCTGGCTCAGGTCAGGGACCATCATCTCATAGTGAGGTCATAGCCTCTCACTGCTAGAGGTTGAACCCAGGAGGGCTCAAACCAAAAACAACACCATCTCTGTGAATGAATGTCCTGTGGTTTCTATCTTAATTCCATTTTTTATGTGCATTAAGTTACTTAATGGTGTAATGTAACCTTTTAGTGCTGATTCTAAATACTAGCTAGAATTATAAAAATCAGAAGAAAGAAAGAGATTAAACTTCTGGGGTAAAAATGTTTAGAAATCTTAACTACAAAGTATGAGTACTTAGTTAACACCTAGCTCAAGTCATCGATTCACAGAGATAAACAACTCTGCAGTAGGCTGATTTTGACTTCATAGAAGGTAATAAAAAGGACGTAACTCTTAGTAAGAATTCTTTGGAAAATCCATATGTGTGTATATATAAATATGCCCTTTCTCAATTCTTAGGAGGCCATTTTTTGTTCATAAGAATGTGTCATTAACGTAACATCATTTTCTCTGGTGCTCAGAGATCAAGACTCACTTTCGCTTAGGATTTCTGGCAGAACATGTAGGAATCATAGCAACCGGCACTATAAGCACACGCAGCTGATGGGTGTGGGGTGGAGAGTAGAGAAGGAAGGAAGAGAGATGTTAAGGTATAAAAATATTTATCCAGGGTAACAGAGCATCAACAAAATGTTCTTTTCAATTGGATATATACATCTGTGAGGAATGGAATCCTTGGCCTTGGTTTATCCTTTGGAATAATGCCCCACCATTTCCATGACAACTTCTTAGACTCTTAAAAATAACAATGATCACAATTTCCTTTGAGCCACTGTGCCCTTTGTCTACTGTGACTGCTATTGGGCCCTTGATCACATATGATTGGGTATTTGTGTGTGTGTGTGTGTGTGTGTGTGTGTGTGTGTGTGTGTGTGCCATTTTAGCTGGAGTCTAGTCTCTCTAGGACAGGAGATGCCTGTTATATATCTCTTGTTCATTAAAGCTTCTGCCTTGGTACGAAGTATTTGGTGGGAGTTCAATGCATCTTTGTTGAATGAATGAAAATCACCAACGATACTTTTGTTTGGCAAGCATTGGTAATGCTAGATTACTTTTATGTAGTTCGTATAAATTCACTTCTTGTGGTTCCATATCCTGATGTGAAAATTATGCATTTACTATGTTTTCATAGATATTAATGGGGGCTATTAAAAACAGAAATTGTTTCTAGGTTGGTGGTCTTAGGCCTGGTATTGAATGAAAAAGACGAAGTAAATTTTAATTGTGAAAAGAATAAAACTCTGCATTGCTTTGTTAAAGTTTAGCAGTTAGTGTGCATGATTGTCCTATTTACTTCTCAAAGAACAACAAAAAGACACAAATTCTCTTAAATTTCAATATTTAACGTAGAAAAGAAAATAAAGAATAAAGGTATAGAAGCAGCTAATCTGTCATTATGATATTTTCCTTCCTTAACATTACATGTTTTGTTTAAAAAGTACAGCTTAAAAATGAAACTATAAATATGACGACCTAATTTAAAATTTTAAAGAAGAAATATTATGTTTATTCTTTGATACATCAGGTTTAGGTATTATGAGCCAGATGGTAATATATTTCTGTTCAGAAAACATTTTTAGAAGCTCTTTAAAGAATTATAGAGTGAAACAAATCAAATCATTACATTTTTTTAAGGAGGAGAGAAGAGTATAAGGAAAATGTGCAGAAAAGACTAATGTTTATGTATAATGATTTCATTATCATATTTCTAATCTTTTTGTCATCCAGGGTAAACTCTAAGGACATGTCATGAATTCCTGAGCCACAATAAATCTGTGAATGTCAGACTCTGTGTGTGGGTAAAATGGATAATTTTCTGACCTTTAGTAAGCTTTCTTGAGACCAAAGGAAGTCCCTCAACATAATGTTTCCCCACTACAAAATACTGGCAGGCAAAATATGCCCTTTGGCAAATCTCCAGTCTGGTTGGCTTTCCTGTAGCTAGAAGACATTCATGAATCTGCCCAGCACTGTGATTCTGGAAAGACCTTTCCAATGTGTAACCTGCTTAGGGAGATGTGAGAACACATCAATCATGTATTTCTTCAAAAGAAACTTAAGATTGTCTTGCTCTGATTCAATAGGTCCATCTTTCTGCTCCATGTGAGCCATAAGATTGATGCACAAATGTTAGTAGGTGGTTTAGAAATGGATCTAGTTGAAAACTAAGTTTATGGCAAAATTATAACGTTTGATCCTCAAAGATGAGGTTTGGCCATTGTTAGCTTTACTTCTGGAGGATAAAAATGATAGCCTTAAAAATATGTGTGTATATATATATATATATATATATATATATATATATATATATTGTTTTTTCTTATTTTCCCAAGCTTTATACAAAACCTCAAATTATTCCTATCACTGTCTATAACTAAACCCATTTTCATTTTAAACCATTTAAGAACTATCTTAGAGGCATAACATATTGTTAACCAAGTTTTAGTACCTTGGGAGTAGTAGTTCCTAGTACCTTAGAAGTGAGATACATTTCCCTTTGAACTTTATTTCATCATTTCTCCTGTCAATTGGTTTAATACATTTTGAGAGTAGTAGATGTTTAGTTATTATCTGCCTAATAAACTTTCCAAAAAGTTTTCCCTTTTTCAGGTCAGTATTCAGATTGTGACCTCTCCCTCTCAATACAAAAAGAAAAAGAAAAAAAAATCAGGGACCCCTCAGAAATGCTCAGGTAATATTTAACCTTTTCAATGACATTTGGACAGTTCAGAGTCTTCTTGGTGTTATAAACCAATATAATCCTGAGATGGTTTTCACACGTTTATGAATAATTCTCCATCTTTAAAAAATGGCAGAACCAAATAAAAAACACTGAGGTCCACAAATAAATTATTGGCTTAGAATGGACTCACTTCTGGAGAGAATAAAATAAAATTAAGAATTGAACTTAGAATGTTTTTCTCTTGTCACTCAGGTGCCTGAATAGTTGAGACTTATTAGGACATTTCCAGAAACTGAGTATAAACCTATATTCTAGTGTTATTCTTACCATTCCACAGATTTCCTCCATTATCCAGCTAATTCATCTGGATAACATCTTGCATTTCCTCCATCCAATAATGTCATTCCCTCAGTTTTGAATATGCCCACTTACTTTATCTGAGCTTAGTTCATCCTTAGGAGCACAGATAAAATGCATCCTCTCTCCAAAGTCTTCTGCCCCAGCCCAGGTTTAAGAGGCTCAAGTGTTCCAACTCTTGGGGCAACTTGGATGACTCCCATGGTAGCGGAACATTTAGCTTTGCACCAGAATTATTCATCTGTAGGATATACAACCAGAAGGCAAATTTCTTGACCTTAAGGACAATTTCTCATTTGTGTCTGTTTCCCTATGATATTTAATATAGTTTACTCAGCCAAACTTTGTTGAGATTAAAATCTGAGCCAGGCATGGTGGCGCATGTTTGTAATCCCAGTACTTAGGAGGCTGAGACAGAAGGATCACAGTTTTGTGGCCATTTTCAGCTACTTAGTGAGGTCCTCCGCAATTTAGTGAGACCCTGCTTCAAAAATAAAGAATAAAAATAGGGCTGAGGGGGTAGCTCAGAGGTAGAATGCTCCTGGGTTCAATCCCCAGTACAGAAAAAAAAAAAAAAAAAAAAGAAGAAAAGAAATTAGCAATGAAATGATCAGATCAGATTCCTTCTTTAAACATAAGCAGTATTGTAGAGAATATGAATTAGGTTTTTTTTTTTGTTTCTTTTAATCAATATTCATTTTGTTATTCATGTCTTAAGTAACATTTGATTGACTTTTAAGGACATCATTGAATTAGGGACAAAAGGTATTTGACAAAAAGTGAGAAGATTGCAGGTAAAATTAATATTATTGAATGTTGATAGGAACATGTTAACAAAGCGGGAAGCAGGCACATGCTGGAATGATACTCTGGCGTTTGCTTCTTGTTTCTGGTCTTCCTACGTGATTTGGTAGCTGTCCCACCTCCCTTCTTTTGCCTCCCATTGCCATGGCTGTTGTGCTGTACTACCCATCTCTCCCTTCAGGAATGAAGGAATTGCCCCAGATGCTGGAAGCAACTTTAGCTGTGAGCTCTCTTTAGGGATTGTCACCCCTTTCCCTAGAAT
This sequence comes from Graphiurus murinus, assembly GCA_004027655.1. NCBI lineage: Eukaryota > Metazoa > Chordata > Mammalia > Rodentia > Gliridae > Graphiurus > Graphiurus murinus. The sequence continues at coordinate 2,084 of PVLC010030143.1, read as the reverse complement.
GAGCGACATCAATGATTGGTGGAGGGCTCTACTCTCTTATCCCGAGTCAGGAAGTCTTAAAGTGGATCCATCTTTGGAACTCCCTGCAGGCTTCCAAGGTTTCTACTGGGACTGTGTTGCAGATCTGCTTCTCTCTGCAGTCCTGCTTCTGTCCCTCCTTGTCCTTCCCCTTCCACAGTTGTTTTCTCTCAGTGGCACTCTCAGGAACCTCCTGCATGCTAGTTTCCATCTCAGAATTCACCAGCTACCCACCCTGGGCTTGGTGATCCACTCCTTCTTATTGTCACTCCCAATAGGAATAGTGGCCAGATTCAGCCCTGCTTAACCCCCACCAGCCAAGCAAGATGCAAACTTCTCCAGAATTACAGATGGGGCCTGCCAGATGTTCTAAGGTAGGAAGGCATGGCATGCACATCCAAACAGGAGTCAGAAACTCAGACTAGGAGCAGACAAAAAAGTACCAGGTGATACCAATTACAAAGGGGCCACATTAAGATCAAGTCAGTAAAACAGAATAAGGAGTAGAGAGACAGGCTGTTACTGACACGTGACAGAAAATATGGTAACAATATTGGTAAGTAATGTGGTTATATAGGAATGAAGGACCTAACTGATAGGAAAATAATTTTGAAGGTACCACTTTGTTATGCTGGGATAGTTTGTAGTGTTAACCAGGGTTAATTCATGATAGAAGAAATGATTGGTAAGGAGTGGTGCCCTGTGGGACCAAGATGTAAAACTAGGAGTCCATTGTGGGGATTTGATTACAAGCCAGCAAAGTGGATCCCTTTCAGAGCATCTAACCTTTGAAGGTAAGTAACTATAGTATGACCTATACTCTATTATAGTCAGGCTGAATCATGTCACCTTACAAACATTTACAATATTTGACCCACAAAGTGATAATTTCATGTACTTCAGCTTAGTAATTTTAATTTATTCATTATTTGTCTTCCCCTACTGGAATGAAGATTTTATATTGTTCACAATGCTGTATTACATTATCTAGTACAGTGTCTAAGGAGTAGGTTCTCAATAAAAGTATTAGATAAATTAAGAAATGAATTATTTAGTCCCCAAATATTTTTTGGTCCTAATTGAGTATATTACATAGCTTCTCTCTCTCTCTCTCTCATTCTCGTACTAGGGATTGAACCCAGGGCCATTCTACCTCTGAGCTACACCACTCAGAACTTTTCATTTTGAAAGAAGATCTTGCTAGTTTGCTGAGGCTGTTCTCAAACCTGATTCTACAGTCTCAGCCTCCCAAGTACTGGGATTACAGGTGTGTGCCACCATGCTCAGCCTTTATTACTTAGGTTTTCTCTTTGATTATAAACATCAGAATTCCAGTTTATATTATTTAAGCAAAAAGGGGAATTTATTGGCTCACACAATTGGAAATCCCAAGGGTATCTAGCTCCGGGCATAACTAGATCCAGGGCTTGAATGATGTCATAATGGCTGGATCTCTTGCCTCTGTTCAACTGAGATTTTTAAGTGTTGGCATTATCCTCAGACAGGTTTTCTCAATTCAATGATTTCTAGCATCTTCAGGCTTATTGTCATTAGCTTAGCAAGCTCCAGAGAAAATAATAGTACATCTTTTCCAATAGTTCAAATAAAAACTCATAACCTATTTTGGCAATGTTTGAGGGCCATGGTAAAGCGAGGTCCACCTCAGTCAACTGGATGAGAAGGGGAGAGATACTGGGTTCCCTGAGGGAGAATTTTGGTGCTGTTACCAAAGTGATAATTATAATTATCATTAAAATATAGTCAATACTTTATCTCTCAGGTACTATTCTAAAAGCAATCTCCTCAACAACTCTATAAGTAAAGCACTATTTTATTATATCTATTTTATAAACTGAAGTAGAAAGAGGCAAAGCTACTTGCTCAAATTCACATAGCTGGAAAGATGAAGCCAGTATTGAAACACAAACAATAAGTCTCCTCCTTGGCTGATGCATGCACACACAGCTGTTAGACTGGCAGATGTAATCTCCACTTCTCTCTGCACATTTACTTCTGTCTCCTCCCTGAGAAAAAAGATGATTTGTTTCTTCTCTTCCTCCTTCCTC
>PVLC010030142.1:0-11167 GCA_004027655.1 Graphiurus murinus | reverse complement strand
CCCCCCCCTCCACCCCTACCCTGAATCTCTTGCATTTACAGAAATGTTCCATATAGTCAATGATGACTGTCCCGGTCAGCATTCTCATAACAATAATCTAAAGACCTGACCATGTAACTTAGAGAAAAGAAGATTTATTTTCTCATGTTTTGGGGTTTAATCCATGTGAGACCTGGGACCAAGGATCTCAGGGCATGGCAGCAGGAAGCAGAGAGAGTGAGACCACCTGGGCTGTGCTCCTCATACCGTGGAGGCCAGAAACGAGAGAGGACAGGGAAAGGAGGAAACACTTATAATCCACAAGGCTGCACCTCAGGGATCCACCTCCTCCATCGACACCTTACCGGCCTACCAGGCACCACCCAAGTAAATCCACTACAATGGATTTATCCTCTGCTGGGATTATAGCCCTCATGTCGCCATTCTATCAACCCTGAATACTAATAGATGAGATCTTAAGGGGACATTTTATATATAGCTATAACATTCTGCCCCTGGACCCTAAAGAGCTCATGCCCAGCTGAGAATACAAAATGTATTTATTCCTCTGCAAGAGTTTCCACAATCTTAACAGTTCCAGCATTGCTTAAAAGTCCCAAAGTCCAAAGTCTTCTCCAAGACTCAGTGAACCCTTGTCATCGCCTATAAAAGACAGTGAAGATCAAAATAAAAATTAAGTTACATGCATCCAATATACAATGGCAAAGAGTAAACATTTGCATTCCCAAAGGGAGGAATGGGACCATAGAAAGAGGGGATGGAACCAAAACAGTAACAAAATCTAGCAGGACAAGATTTGAGCTTACAGCTCCACTTCTGGCATCTATGGCACATGGTGGTGAGAATTAATCTCCAAGGGACCTTGGAAGCCCCGCTCCTGTGGCCTGGCTGATTGCAATGGACAGCTTATTGCCTTTTGCACCCTGGCTCCATGGCTTGCAACTATCAGCCTTTCCTCACAGTTATTCCACGTTTCTGGTATTTCTAAATCTCAGGTTTTTTTTTTGTTGTTGTTGTTGTTGTTGTAACCTTGGCTTCACGCTCACAGCTTCACAAAGTGCCCCACAGGGATAGAAGGGGTTCTGACGCTGCCCCATGTTGCCTGATTCCCAGAACTTCCTTTGAAATCTAGGAGAAGTCTCCATAATCCTTCTTTTCTAGTACAGCCAGCATTAGGTGAGCTCTGAGATGGGCTGTCAGCAGAAAAGATAATCACACTCTCTTTAATCAATGCTGCTGGGGAATTTTCAGTCACAGCTACTGGGTCTGCTCCATGCAGGTTACCACTGGCCTCAAGACCATCTGGGTCACCACTGCCCCAATTTCATGTAGGTCACCCCTGGTCCCAACTCCATATACTGCCTCCGTTATGGCCACTACTTCCTCCTTACTCTCAACCTTCTTCCTTCCCCTTCCCCTCCCTCCCTCCCTCCCTCCCTCCCTTCCTTCCTTCCTTCCTTCCTTCCTTCCTTCCATGACATCATCTCTCTGAGCCCCAGATTTATACTTGCCTTTCCAGCCAAACTGTAAATCTATAAATCTGTCTGCTTTATTTTCTACTCTCAAAATTCAGTGTACAGTTCACTGAATGCAGACATCAATATCCGTAATGCGGTTTGGATATTTTACTGTGTTGTTGTTTCCTCCACTGGTTTATTTAGCCTATCATCTTTAAATTCAGCCTCACAGGAAATTTCAGGATATGGGCAAAATGTGGATAAGTTTGTTGCCAAAGTATTACACACATGGCCTCTACTCTATTTCCCTATGGAGTCCTCTTTTGTGCTCCAAACTCTCCTGACCATAATCTCTACCATCCACCCTTCTAGGCACATTCTGGCTTTTCCAATTTCCTCTCACAAACCAGTTCCAAAGAGTCACAATTCTCATTGACAGACTTAGATAACTTAGATATAGCAGCAATCCCACTTGCCTGTTATAATTTTTCTGTTCCAGTCAGTATTCCCATAGCAATAATCTAAAGACCTGATCATGTAATTTAGAGAAAAGAAGATTTATTTTCTTATGGTTTCAGGTTCAGTCCATGTGAGGCTGGGGTGTAGAGAATCTCAGGGCATGGTAGAGGGAAGGGGGGGGCATATGGGCTATGCTCCTTAAATGATGGAGGTCAGAAACAAAAGAGAGGACAGGGGAGGAGGAAACATATAACCCCCAAGGCTGCACCCCCAGGGATCCACACCCACAAGCCACACCTTATTTGCCTACTGAGTACCACCCAGGTAAGTCCCTTACATTGAATTTATCCATTGCTGGGATTACAACCCTCATGGCTTCACTATATCAATCCTGAATATTAATTAGTAAGCTCTTTAGGGGACATGTTATATCTAATCTAATAACAATGATCTACAGATCATATCCATTTTTTTAAAGTATAGTTTAGTTCTAGTGAGTAGTACAAAGTAAAAGAAACATCTTTTTCAAAACACCAACCGTGAAGCTGTCAATAATGTGGAATTTTCAGGGATACCAAGGAAAGAGTAGAGAATCAAATGCTATAAGCAGTTTATAGAACATTTTCTTTTCTAAGGGAAATGGTAGAAATTCCAGTGTGAACAAATGAATGTTTTGGTAAAAAATCGAAGGCAGCAGAAATATTAACTGCCTGGGGGAGCTGGTGAGTGCTTCTCAGGGAAGATTGTGTTTGAACTAGTTATTGATTGTATTTGAACTGGGTTTTCAGGGTGAGCTGGAACCTGTCAGATGGGAAAGGACCTTTTAGAAAAAGGAGCAAGCATGTGCAAAGTCCTAGAGTTGTGGAAGATTAGGACATCTAGAGGGAATTTCAAATAGTTCAACTTGACTGCAGGGTAGAGTTTGTGACAGGAAGTGGCTAGGAACATTTGGAGATGGAGGATGGAAGACAGACCATGAAGATCCTTGCATGTGTTCCTAGGAGTTTTAGATGTAATCTAGAGATGACGGCAAGGGTCAGAAGATAGGAAGAGCCTTGGACGCAATTGCAGTCTGGAAAGCTTGCTCTGGTCAATAATGGATCGAAATCGTAAAATGCAAGGCAGTTGCAGTGGTCAAGGAAAGGGATGATGAGGAGCACAGAAGGCCAGGTACTATGGAGACCAGAAAATTGTTGGGCCTGATGCCACCAGAGTCGATAGGGTGATTCACTGCTGTTTGAAGATGGTGTGCATTCACACAGCACGGGGCCTTTCTTAGTGTATTACAGATTTACCTGCACTGGCGAAGTTGTCAGAGCAGGGAGAAATTACATCTCAGTTTGCAGATAAAGAAGCAGTTTCACCGAAGTGAAGTGGCTTGGTCAAGGTTGCAGCAAGTGGTGTGTGTGTGTGTGTGTGTGTGTGTGTGTGTGTGTGTGTGTGTGTGTGTGTGTTTTAGGGGGAGGGGAGACAAAAGAACAGGTATCTGGAGTTCTATCCTAGCACTCTTTGCTTCATGTTCATGGAGAGTTTGTCACAATTCCTTCTACATTATCTACATAAAGACATGAATGGAAATCTCAAGTTTGGACCATCCAATTCTCTTTAGTGGTTATTCTAACCCTCCTCATTGCCCTGGCCATCCTCAGCCTTAGTTCCTGGCCTACTTTCAGTTACCTTTTGATATGAATGCTCTAGGTCCTCCTCTAAGTTGATGGCCCCAATGGGACCCCATTTTTTTGATACGGGTTTCATTTTTACCTTATGTTATGGACAAGACTGGCAGCCTGTGTAATCCTTTGACTACTTTTCCAAGTTATTTTCTCTGTATCTTTGGCCTTCCTTTTCACAGTTGTCCACTTTCTCAAAATTAAAGCCATCTAAAATATTTTATTAATTAACATCTTTAAGAATAATTAAGGATAGATGATTTATAGCATGTTCCATTACTCCTTAAGGATCTTTTTCTCTCCCAGTTTACCACCTCTCATTATTATCCCTCTAAGACAAATCTCAACAACTGAGGGATGAAGTTTCTCCATTTTGGCACCTGGGCCCCCTTGGGTTCCTTCTCCCCTGGTTTGTGCTACTGAGCTGGTTCCTTGATTACTCCTTGTCTGTGAGATCAGTTCTTGTGCCTCATAGTATTTCCTCTCAGAGGCTCTCCTGATTTAGCCATCAAAAATCAGAAGAGAAGTTCAAGAGATCCTGAAGTCCAATGATGTGCAGATGAGAAAGATGAGAATCCCTGAGTGAAAGTGGCTCTCCCAGGCTACCTGGCTCTGGCCTATAGGAGGAGCCAGAACTTTGATTTTCTGCTCTGCTCTGGGCTTTCTTATTGTTTTGGCCCTGCTGTCTGCCTGTTTCTAGAAATAAAATATTAATTTAAATTAACAAGGACTCTGGGGCAATCCCAAGAAGATAAAGGTAAAGCTTCTGACTTAGGTTAAAAAACAAGGCAAACTTGCCACATGCAAAGAACTGATGGGGGACCAGAGACTAGATGCAAGTGTGAATTTTTGAGAACTTCAGAGGTGGCCAATCACAGACTCTAGAATCAGCTTGACTGGTTTGATCACAAATCTACTCCTTACTTGAGTTGTTCATGGTGTTGAAGCAGTGAAGTAACAAATGTTTTGGAATTAAGCTGGTGTTTCAGTCAGCATTCTTACTGCTATAATACGATATACCTGATCACACAAATTAGCAGAAGGAAGATTTATTTGTTCACAGTTCTGGAGATTTCAGGGGTTCACTCCATGTCAGGCTGGATTACAACCGTGAAGGTCAGGGTATAAGAGGAGAGAGAGAGAGAGAGAGAGAGAGAGAGAGAGAGAGAGAGAGAGAGAGAGGGAGAGGGAGAGGGAGATTCAAAGACCCTATGGCCACACCCCAGGGACACAGCTCCTCCAGCCATACCCCACCTACCTAGGTTGCCACCCAGTAAGTCCATTACAATGGATTTATCCACTGATGAGGTTACAACATTGATTGCATCAATTCTGAACATCGGTGCATGAGCTCTTTCAGGGGATATTCTATATTCAACAATAACAATTGGCTCTCAATATATGAATGCTGAGAAGATTTCCTTGGTGAGGGGATGGGAGAGGTACAGAGGACTGCATCAAATGTAGTGTGAAGACATGAAGGATGGGTTGAAGGCTGGAGTCAAGGGACCAAGAAGGCACTGGTCTGATGAAGGACCAGAAGATTCCATCATGTCCACAGAGGAGATTTTAGCAGGGGATTCATGGGGCAGGACTGGAAAGGGAGGTAGGGCAGGATTGGACAAGATTTGAAATCTTCCCCGACAAAAGCTTGAAATTAGACTCCTCAATTAATTTTATGCTGGAATTGAAGGGGACTAAGAGATTAGTGTCCTCATCTCCCAAATGAGCTTTATGTCACCCCGCAGTTGCTGCCAAGTTAATAGATTTTCCTCCATCAAATTTTCTGGGGAAATTTTAGGTTCAACAAAGATAAGTAAGATTCTTTCTTAAGAGCATGTTTTCAAAAGCTGACGTCTGTAGTAAAATGTCAGAGAGGAAATAGGATGTTTCATTTTCAAGACCTATTTGATCCCAGATCATAAATATGTTTTAACTGAGCACCAATAAGACCTACTGTATTGTCCATGGACAGGGCTCAAGCCTCCCAAATAGCATCCTTCCATCTGATGTGCTAGTCTGAAGCTCCCAACAAGCTTCCCCAGCTACTGTTGCTGAGTGTGAAGGGATGTCTGCCCCTCAGAGCTTCCCAGAGGTTTCATCCAGGGCACTGCTCTTGGATCATCTCAGTTTCTTACTGTGTTAGTTTCTGCAGGCTACTGCAGTGAAATACCACAGTTGGAGAGGCTTGAACAACATACATATATTATCTTATGGCTCTGGATGCTAGAATGAAATCAAGAAGTTGGTGGGGTTGGTTCCCCCCTGAGGGCTGCGAGGAAGAATCCATCCAGTTCCCTCTCCTGGGCTGGGATTATTTTCTCCTTGTCTTCACATTGTTTTTCCTCTAGGATTATGTTGATGTCCAAATTTCCATTGTGTGTGTGTGTGTGTGTGTGTGTGTGTGTGTGTGTGTGTGATAGTGCTGAGGATTGAATGTAGGGACATTCTGACTCCAAGCTACACCCCCAGGCCTTTTTTTAAAAATTTGAAACAAGATCTTGCTAGGTTACTGAGAATTTCTCTAAGTTGCTGATGCTCTTTGAACCCACAGTCCTCTTGTCTCAGCATCCCAAGTACTGGGTTTATATGTGTGCACCACTATTTCCAGCTCCAAGTTTCCAATTTTTATAAGGACACTAATCTTATTGGAGTATGGCCCACCCTGATGGCCTTACTTTAACTTGATTACCTTTCTAACAAATTTATCTCCAAGTAAAGTCATGCTCTGGGGTACAGGAAATTAAGGCTCCAACATATGAAATTTAAGAGGACACAATCCAACCTTGGACACCATTAATACTTTATTCTTCACTGAGGGGCCAAAGGGTGTTTCTGGGGATAGAAATTCAGCTTTAGAAAACACTGAAGATTAATGGCCAGCATCCTGCCTGCTGGGTACCATGGCACCCAAAGCGGGTGGGGGTGTCCATCTGTCCCAAATGCATGGTGGGCTCTCATGCTTTGGTGCCTTTGCATGTGAATCCTGCATCCCCTGCCCCACCCCTCAATACACAGGTATGCACCCATACACTTTCCACATAGCAGGGCCTGATGAATTCATTGTTGCACATTCTAGTAAAATACCTGGCACATGGCATTTCCACGCTTCACGTTCAATTTATACTTCCCCGGCAGCTATTTTCATAGTGATTACAGATTCATGAGATATTTTCTGCCTTTATATCAGTCAACATGAGACTGGCACGCACAGAGCGCCTTCACATTCGTCACACCATTTTCATTCCCTCTGACCACCTTGGGAATGCAGCAAGGTAGGACTCATTGGTCCCATTTTACTGGTGGAGTCCCTGCAGTTCAGAGAGAATAAATACCCTGCCTTGACATCTGACCTCTGAACCCTAACTACCTGTCTGTGACTGTTCCATCCAGGGGTAGCATAACCTCACATGAAGTGTTGACTTCATGGCTGTATCTTTCCAAGACACCTGCCCTTTAATAATTGTTTATCTGTCTGTCTTCTTCATCTCCCTATCCTACTGCCACCGTCTCCAATACGACCTGCTCCTTCTCCCTTCCCAGCACAGTCTCTGGAGGGTCTCACTTCAGTGCCACCCTTCCCTTTCCTTCATTGTCCCTCTCCAATGGGACTCCATTTTAGGCTGGCCTAAAGCCTGGACATACCAGAACACAGAGCCCCAGGGAGACTGTCTCAGCAGTGGGCAGGGGTCCCTATGGCTTCTCTGCATCTGCATAGGCAGTTAGACTAGTCAGATTCTCTTGGAAAGTTGGAAGTAGCCAACGTACACACCTCCACTTGCCACTCCATGGAACCAGGGGATTCTCACCCAGACCAGGCAGTGTCTCATCATTAACAGAAGTCTTGGTTGTGACCTAGCAGCACAGGGGGTTTGTTCTTTCAGTGTGGAGACTACCACTGAGAAGCTTGTTTTGTGCAATATATTTTTGACTCATCTCCTTTACTTATGAGTGTGGATCCTTTTCCTGTCTATTGGTGTCTTTGATGATCTCATTTCGGAACACCCGCTTTCCTTGGACACGTTCTCCCATCTCCACTCTTACTGCCTTGGTCCTGTCTCTCATCTTCCTCCTCTGGTCAAACTCATCCTGCTTTGTTCCAAATGCCTGTCTGGCCTCTGTGCCTGCTTGCCCCAGTTTTGTGTCCTTACTGTAGCCATTTTAGTTTAGTGGAATGAGCGTGGCTTCTCTAGCCAGGGACCGTCACTGCCTGGGATGCTCTTAATTATTTGTTTGTGCCATGTCTTCTGTCCCGAGCATCCTTCCTGGTTTATTTTCTCCCTTTCCTCCTGATTTCCTGGTGAACTTCTGTCTCTCCACCATGATGCAGCTCAAGCATCTGTGTGTGGGCAGTCAGGACTGACCCTCCAGACGAGGTGGACTCATCTCACATGGTAACCACTTGACCCCCACTCTCTGAGAGTGGGCATTCATTGCTGCATCCCAGGGCCTGGCATATGGCAGGAACTTTGCAGACAGTACTGCAACCAATGGACTCTGGAAGGCTCTCTGTTGGGTGCTGCATGTTTCTCACCTTGAAAATACCTGCTGCTGAGAGAAGATTATCGTAAAACACAACTGACCAGATCATTTCTCTCCTTAAAAGCACACATTTACCAGCATCATTGAGAGCAACGTGGTATGAAACATGCCCCTAACCTAGCCAGTTGACAAAAGTGTATGCTTGTCTACATAGCTGGAGCACTTTATACATCCTTTGCCATAGCTGTTACCTGATTTTCTGATTTCTACTCTTCTTCCAACCAAATCATGAATTCTCCCTGGGGTTTTCTTGCATGGCCCAAGGCCTGGAACCTAATGGGTGCTAAACAAATGTTTGTGCAATTAAATTTCTAAACAACCAGAAGGAGAGGAAAAACCATCTTTACCTCTCCTCTCCCCACATCTGTTGCCTGAAAAAGAAAGACATGAGGAAGATGGAGAAGATATGATGTCAGGTTGTATCTACGCTGTAATCACAGGGGGTTGTGCATGTCATTTGTGGGACTTTCTATGAAGGAATTTTGTGACACTTCTGCACTGGGGTATTGGGTTTCTCAACCAAGGCTGGATGTCAGGGGAATAACCCAGGCTGAACTCAGTGAGGGTGGCCAAAGAGAGGCAGGGTCCCACGTCAGAGAAGAGGGTACAGAGAAAAGTAGCTCTACCACTTGGAATTAAAGAAGACCAGAAGCCAGGTGTGGTGGCGCATGCTTATAATCCCAGTACTTAGGAGGCTGAGATTGGAGGATCGCAGGCTCGCAGCCAGCATCAGCTACTTAGTGAGACCCTCTGCAACTTAGTGAGACCCTGTTTCAAAATAAAGAATAAAAAATAGGGCTGGGGGTCTAGCTCAGAGGTAGAATGCCCCTGGGTTCCATCCCCAGTACTGCAATAAATAAACAAAGAAGACCAGAAAATGAAAAGATTTCATTGATGTTTCATACCTCCTCCCTCCAGTGAAATGGAGAGAACTTTCCTCCAACTGGATTCCATGGACATCTGAAATATGTGGAGATCAAAGGGAGAGAGTAGGATGGTGATTCTCAAACTAGGGTCAAAAGCAGTTCTGAGAAATGTCAAACTCACATGCAACTTTCTGCCTGCTCCAAGTCAATTACCTAACACTTCCTCTGTCCCACAGAGCTAATGATAAGCACCTCAGAGGGTGACTTTGAGGACGACATGTGATGAATGGTGTCAAGCACTTGACTACAGTGTCAAATGTTCAGTAAAAGGGAGGTTTCTTTCTGTCTAGTACAGACTTTATAGTTTGTATATGAAAAGAGAAGCATCACCCTTTGGGGAAAATGTAAAATCATAGGTCAAGGTTCCTTGCACTTGGCTAATGTAACCTGTTGACCTTCAAGTGACACTTGGATCCTCAAGCTGACGCCAAGCTCAGGTTGGCCTTCCATGCATGATTCAGACATAGGGGACAACTGCCTAAAGATGTCCCTCATATAAAATGCTCCAACCATGAAGTCCAAGGAGGTTGGGATGGTGAGTGCAGGGTTAGTAAACCATGACTTTGCGCCAAGACGGAAGCCCTGGTTTTAAAGCAGGAGGGGAATGCAGAATGTGTTCTGGTTTGTTGTCATTCCTGGGTCACATTCTTCATTATTTGGGTAGCTCTGGGAAAAACAGGAAACATTTTTCTGTCCACCTCCTATCCTCTCTTCTAGGTAAACTAGAGAATAAAACTCGAACTCACTGATGGATACAAAACGACGTGACCCTAAGTCCGAAATGGAATTGAAATCAAGATTTTAACTTTGTAGATGAAAGATTTTTCTTTAGCTCATATTGAAAGTGGGTTGATGATGAGTTCTTTCTGCTATAGAGAACACTATTCAAAGATAAATGACCTTTCCCCAGGCCCTCAGGGACCTTATGCAGGATGAAGGAGGAGCTGCTGCTTTCAATACTAGAGACAAACATCTAAAATTCTCCATGCTTAATGAAATTAACGACAGCCAAAAGGCATTGCATTCCAGAACCGTGCTTGGATATTTACCAGGATAGTAATTAAAGGAGCAAGGCATTTTTCTCCTCCTTTCTTCTTTTCCATGTAGGAAACCCAATTCAAATGTCACCTTTCTAGGTGGCGCTCTTGTGATCTTGTGTTCCTTGCTCTCCACTGCCCAGCCTTAGCTTGGTGCGCCCTCTCTGTGCCTCACGCCATGCCCTGCTCCTGTTTAGCTCCTTCTTAGAACTTGTCATGCCATTTTGTTTTGCCATCTTTCTTATTTGGTGATATTAGAAAATTAATAAAAAATAGAAGGGATTTTTACCAGACATAGAACAAGTAAATTCCTGAGAATTTAAACACCTTTCCATTATGACTCTGACATTTGTCACTGCGTTTATCTGAGACTCAGTTTCCACAGATGTTAAATAGGGGTGGGCTCCAGTAACTTGGGAGGCTGAGGCAAGAGGATGGCAAATTTGAAGACAGCTTGAGAAACTTAATGAGTCCTTGTTCCAAAATAAAAATCTAAAAAAGGGCAGGAGAGTTGCTAAGTTGCGGCAGGTTTTTGCTGGCCTCTATCCTCCTGTCTCAGCCTCCCATGGAGTGATGGAGGGGGGACTAGAGGAGGAAGGTGAGTGGGAGGAGACTTCATAAAGTCTTCACAAAGAAGGAAAGACTTCAATTGAAACTATGCACATACACACAATTATCAACGTCAATCTCAATATTGGGTACGGGGAAGGGGAGGGAGTGGGATGAGAGCCGAGGGAGGCTCACCAAGTGCTGTGTGCATGTGTATCCCTCTCACTCTGAACTAAAAACTAAAAGAAAAGATAAAAAAACAAAAACAAAATATGGGTTAACAGAATAGGAAATAAATCTACATCCTAAAAAAAAGAAGGGGGGGTGTGTGGGAGGCTGGGGATATCGCTCAGTGATAGAGTGTCCTTGGTTTAATCCCCAGTATAGCAAAAAAAAAAAAAAAAAGGTGGGTGGGTATTATTAATGGCATCAATTATATATTGAGGCCATGAACATTTACTGTATGCAAGGAAGTGTGCTAATTACTGGGGAAGGGGTGGGTGATGCATTAATAAATCTAAATTACC
>PVLC010030141.1:0-19710 GCA_004027655.1 Graphiurus murinus | reverse complement strand
GTTAAATCAAGACATTAAGAACTTGATGTAAGTGGGTTATTTGGGAGGTGATCCTAGAAAGCTGGTAGAAGAGAGAAGAAATGAGGCAGGGAAGGAAAGGAAGTTAATAAAGGGTGTATTATTGGTCAGGTTACTATTGAGGGCAATGCACCACCAATCTTGCTGAGAAATCTGGAAAGCAGTGCATTATGGACTGCAGAGGCCTCCCGCTAGAGAACTGCAAAGCTAGGTTCCTTTTTCTCCAACTGCCATCTATCATCTTCTGAGTGTTACCTTCTTGGCTATTTCAGGCTGAATTATAAATGCATATTTGGAAGTCATTAACATGTACAAGGATACCAAATTTTGGCACGTGGTGAAACACTAAGAGAGTCTTCCACAATTCTATTCAACAAATGGCTGTTTTTAGTATTTATATGTTAAAGTTATATATTTATATTTCTTTTTTAAGTTGCTACTTTAAATTTCTGACTTATTATTTAGATCTATTGATAGAAATTCACAAATGATTATATTATGAAAGTTTCTCCTCTATATTATAAAACATCATTTGTTATTTTCTCTTTATTTCTACATCACCTAAGTCCTCAAGAAAACTGTTGAATAATATTGATAATAGTGGCCTCCTATGGATTCTGATATTAAGCAGAGAGCCTCAAATATTTTAAGACAATTTAGGATGAGCCCAAGATGGCAACTGAGAAACATCTCAGCTCAGACACTGTACAGCTTGAATCAAAACTGCCATAAAAGCAGCCTCTTGACAGAAGACAAAAAGCAGCAAAAAAGTGAACAGAGCAACAAAATTTGAAACGCAGCTGAACCGAACCCAGAAAGCAGACCAGGGAGATGAAGGAGCCCGCATGCACTGTGGCTGCCATTGAGCCAGCTGCCCAGAGCGGGGTCTACTACCACTGAGGCATCTAACAAACACCTGCATATCCAGCAACCAGATGTTGAGTAAGCGACTACGGAACTCCACACCTTAATCAGGCAGCATATCCCTGCATGGTCGACAGTGACCAGAATGCCTGGGACGACCAGCTTAAGCCTTTGGCAGGGACACCCCAGCTCATCTTTTCCTCTACAGCCAGAGCAGCACTCAATTGTAAGTTAACTGCATGGCCGCAGGGGACCCTGTGGCAACAACAGACTCAGTCACCTGTCCTTGTAGCAGTTAGATAGGAGCAGAAGTGCAGGAGGCACCCAGAGTACACAGGGCATAGAGACCTTACAGGCCCCCTGGAAAATTCCCCACATTTAGATTGCACACCTGCCACTAGCAAAGACAGAGAGAGAGAGAGATGCAGACAAGGCCTGTGTAAAGCATGGAACCTTGGCCTTACCCTGGATCCAGATCCATTGATGCCTACTGAATGCTTGGACAAAAAGCAGCACAGAGAGAGCTCAGAGACAAAATCTTGCAGCAGGAGAGGTGCCAGTGGAACTCCGCGGCTACACTGACTGAGAGAGCAAATAAGAATGCCTGAAACATGCTCAAAAACCTAATATAGTGAGTAGACATTTAAAAGCTGAAAATATCCATGCAGATCCAAAAGTATTGCAAAGGCCAAGTGGGCTCTGTACTTATATACTTGCAGGGTTTTTTTTTTAAATTTTTTACTCTGTTTTTGTTTTGTGTTGGTTTGTTTGGATGGTTGATGGCTTTGTTATTTTTTGCTAAGTTGTTGGCTCTCTTCCTCATTCCTTTTACAAGCTTCCCTCCATCTCTCCTATCTATATTCTTCTCCTCAATACTTTTTTCTCTTTCTTTTTCCCTGTCTCATATCAAGACCATTTCATACCACTACACCTAAATACTCAACATTGACTATCAGAACCCCCCCACATAGCCACTATCTCTAATCTTTACCATATATTACCTTAACACACTCAAACTCTTATTGCACTAGATCATACTTTCTACTTTACCTTATTCCTTTCTACTTTACCTTATTGCATTCATCAATGCGACTTCTCCCCCCTCACCCAATCTTCACCACTGAACACAACCTGTCCTTGTATATACCAGTGGACACCTCTAAATCTATTGCAGAGATTGGACCAGAGAGGTGAACCACCAGAAAGGACTGCCAAACACCAAGGATAAACTCACCTCTGCTGATAGTAGAAATAGCTCAACACATCCCACATCGAGGCCTAAAAACGCAGAGGCCACAAACTGCCCTACTCACATCTCTGAGATGAGTCCACATAACAGAAGCAACAAATGGACCCTAGAAGTCAACACCTGAAACCCACCAATGGAACCATTACAGTGGGCAGAAGAAGCTCTAGAGTAATTGAAACTCAGTACAAGATACTATTCACAGAGAGAAAATAAAAATAAGAAACCTATAAATTGAGAGAAAGCTTGCAAAAGCAGCCAAGTCATAATCTTAAGAACAGGGAAATCATGGGAAGGAAAAGTAGCAAAGAAACAATGAGCTACCACAATTGCACAATAACAGAACTCAGCAACACAGAATGGAAGAGATTACCAGGAGAACAATTCAGATCTTTAATACTAGAAATGATACAAGATTTCCAGAAAGAATGCAGGGAGAGGTGAAAAGAAATAAAGGAACAGATAAAAAATCTGACACCCTGAACAGGAATCAAAGAGAAGCCTTGAAGGAAGTGAAAGATGCAGTAATGAAGTGAAGGCATCAATACAAACTATAAACAGTAGATTAGACCACATAGAAAATAGAATATCACTCTTAGAAGATGACCATTCCAAAAATTAATGCATAATACATAACTTAGAAAAAAAATTCGACAGTATGAATCGGACATTGACGAGATTGGCCCAATTTTAAAAGAGCTAACCTAAGAATAATAGGCATAGAAGAGGGATTAGAAGTTGAAACTAATGGAATAAACCATCTTTTCAAGGAAGTAATATCAGAATTTTCCAAACATAAAAAGAGAAATTGACACACAGATATGGGAAATATATAGAACCTCCTCTAAACAAGACCAAAGAAGATGTACACCACACCATATAATAATCAAATTGACTAATGTAGAGGCCAAAGCGAGAATCTTAAAGGCAACAAAGTAAAAGGCCAAATGACATTTAGAGGCAAACCAATTAGAATCACTCCAGACCTCCCAAACCAAGTCATGAAAGCCAGCAGGGCTAGAGCAACATATTCCAAACTCTGCAAGAAAATAACTTGCAGCCAAGATTCTCCTACCCAGCAAAACTACCTCTCAAAATTGACAGAGAAATAAAAACCTTCCATGACAAACAGAAACTGAAAGAATTTATGTCTTCCAAACCAGCACTAGAGAAAATACTCAAAGAGATTAGTAACAAAGAAGAACTAACAGGTAAACATCAGAACCAGAGAAACAATAATTTCCAGGAAGCAAACAACTAAGCAAAGAAGAATAAACACTACTTAAAACAGAAGTCAAAACTCAAAATGTTAGGAATTAAAAATCATCTCACAATAACACACTGAATATAAATGGCCTCAACTCCCCAATAAAAAGACACAAAGTGGAAAAATGGGCTTTAATATACTGTCCACACGAAACACACCTTACAAACAAAGATTTCTCAAACTAAAGATGACTCAAAAAAAATAAATAAAAAATCGGATGCGATCCCTAATATGCGGAAGCTTAGGGAGAAAGAGGGACATAAGAGAGACTCTAGACATATACAGAGAAACCTTAGATGAGCAAAGAAGGTGACTTAACTGAAGGTGATTGGTGGGGGGGGGGGACACCCTAACGCACATCACTAGACCAATCTTCTAGACAAAAGGTCAGTAAAGATGCCTCAGACCTAAGGAATATCATAAACCAAATGGACCTATTAGACACATACAGAATATTTCACCCAACTACAGATGAATTCACATTTTTCTCAGCTGCACATGGAACCTTCTCCAAAATAGACCACATTCTGGGCAACAAAGCAAGCACTGGCAAATTCAAAAAAGGTAACATAATTTCCTTTGTCTTTTCAGACCACAGTGGAATGAAACTAGAAATCAACTCTAAGAAGACCCAGAGTAATCATGTAAACACATGAAGACTGAACACCACACTGCTGAACGAAGAATGGGTCATAGAGTGTTGGGGACCGACAGTGCACAAGGTCTGCCTTTGCTGACTCACAGGCAAAGAAGTCTGTTCTTACGGAGATAAAGATTACCATAACATGTGCTGACTACTGACTCAGGGCAAAAGCCCTGCTTTGCTTCAAGTTCCAGGAATCAAGAGGTTTATTCAGACTTTATCAGGCTGTTACAGTACTGAATTGTGTGAATATTTGTTCCTTGAACTGTGTACGCTCAGATGATTAATTTTCACAAAATGTAACCATTGTGAGAAAACATTAACTTTGACGTATATTCTGGTGCTCAAAGAAGTATACAATGACTGAGCTAAATAAACTCCAGCGCGGCAGTATTCATTGTCAGCCCTCCTGAATCTATCCCTTGTTTTTCTCTTTATTAAGCAACTTTTATCTTTGTTTTTCTCAAACCACACTTTCTCCCTCTAAGCTTGTCCGACTTGGCTGGCTGGCTTCGGCTTCAATATAGAAGTAAGGGGAGAAATTAAAAAATTCCTAGAAACCAACGAAAACAGACACAACATATCAAAACCTCTGGGACACCTTGAAGGCAGTACTAAGAAGAAAATTTTTAGCACCGAGTGCCCACATAAAAAGATAAAAAAAAAATCACCAAATAAATAACTTAATGACACAGCTCTGAAGCCTTTGAAAAACAAGAATAGTCTAACCCCAAAGCAAGTAGCAGACAGGAAATTATGAAAATCAGAGCAGAAATGAATGAAGTGGAGAATAAAAAAAAATACAGAAAATCAACAAACAAAAAGATGGTTTCTTGAAAAAAATAAACAAGATAAACCATTAGCCAATCTAACCAAAAGAAAGAGAGCATCAACCTAAATTACTAAAATACGAGATGAAAAAGGTGATATTACCACCGACATTATGGAAATTCAGAAGATCATCAGAAACTACTTTGAAAAACTAACAAAATGGAAAATCTAGAAGAAATTGACAAATTTCTAGACACATATAACCTTCATAAATTGAGTCAACTTTGGAAAACAGTATGGTGGATCCTCAGATGAATGGGAATGAACCTACCATATGATCCAACAATACCACTTCTGGGTATCTACCCAAAAGAATGGAAACCAAACTATCAGACAGATGCATGTATATCTGTTTATAGCTGCACAATTCACAATTGCCAAACTATCTTGCCAGCCAAGATGTCCATCAACAGATGAATGGATTACAAAACTATGGGATATGTACACAATGGAATTTTTCTCAGCCATAAAGAACAAAATCATGTCATTTGCAGGGAAACAAATGGAACTGAAAAGCATTATGTAAGTGAGATTAGTCAGTCACAAAAAGTAAAAAATCATATGCTCTCCCTAATATGCGGAAGCTAGGGAGAAAGTCGAACATAAGAAAGACTCTAGATGAAGAAGGAGAAACCTTAGATGAGCAAAGAAGGTGACTTAACTGAAGGTGATGGGAAGGGGAGGAGGGAAACACCCTAATGCACATGATGTACTTTCACAAACATAACAAAGTCAATCACTAAACTGAACTTGAGAAGGAGAGAGGGGGGAGGGAATTGGGAAAGGGTTAAATGAGAAATGTGTGCATGTATGCCTTTACTAGCTTGTACCTCACAAAGATGTCTGATTACAATGCATCAATTAAAAAAAAGAAATAAAAAAGATCATATTTGTTTTTATGTATTTGAAATATTGTTTTTCTGAGTCAAATTAGGTTTGTCTCATTAACATCTAGAAAAAATAAGACCTTGGTTTTTATCTTTTCAGTTCTATTGTTTTATTACCTTCTAATCATTTTAGTATATTTTAAAATTTGTGTTCTTTCTGTGGTTTATTTTGTTTTCCAAACCTTTTGAGTTAAGTACTATGTTAATTTGTGTGCAGTGGTTGTTTTTTTATTAATTAGAAATTTAAAGTCTGTCTTCCTCTCTCAGTTTCACATATATTTAGTGCATGGCTCCTATAAACACATTACTGACAAATATACTCTTCTTTCACCAAAACTAGTCAGGCTAATCTGAGTCCTCTCCTTGTCTAGGTCTTTAACCCTGTTTCCCATTCTGTCATTGGAGAACCTAGTTTGAGCAAGATATTCTGATTACCCTGAATTGATCACTACCCAGTATGTACATGAATCAAAACATCACACTATACCTCACAAATATGTACAAGTATTATGTGTCAGTCAAAAAATTTTAAAAGAATTCTGCTAAGCCAGTTTAGCAAAAAATTATTTCCTTTAGTATTTGATCCTCCTCACTTTATCACTCTAGCCTGCCTTTAGCAAAAAGCCGATCAAGTCAATCTAGACAGAAACTGAAACCCCTGATCTCTGATGCTTCTTCTGAAGTAATTTTGCATCCACTGATCCCCGACCCTGCTTGTTGGTTATAAATCCCCACATGTTCTTATTGGAGCTAGCCTCTTTCCTCCATTGCAAGACCCACTGCAGGGTCCCTATACCTATTACCATGGCCCTCTTATAGAAAGTATGTGTGCCATCTTTAACAAGTGTTATAAATAATTTTTCTTTAATATTATTATGCTAGATTGTTATACAGAAAGATAATTTTGAGTTTCCAGTATACCTTGGATTGCCACAATTTAATACACATGAAAGTTACTTTGGAATTCAATCCTGGATTCAGACTTTAAGAGAATCAGCGTACCAAGTAAAACCTACAAGGATCATTTTTAAAAGCCTCAAATATTAGCAGAATTAACGTTTATTAGGTTGTCCATGGTGGAAAATTAAACGATTCTTATCATTTGAATTCCATGCAGGCAATTACATATTTTCAGATATCAATGTTGTAGAGGTCAGGAATATGGTTATTCTCATAGGGAGTGAGTAAATTCCAGGAAGTGCTGAACAGCCCTTTTATTTTGAAGAATTAGTTAGGTTACTTATTAATTTTAGTTTATCTCAAAGTGCAGTGTTCACATCCCCCTTCTTGCTCCACATCAGCTGTGGGATGATTGCATAGATTTATTCAGACTGGCAGAAAAGTTAAGTGTCGGTTTTGCTGTCACAGAGAGCAAGAACAATGTCAATTATCTCCACACCTCTGAAGCCTTTGGAATACCACCTTGTATACCATAGGCTTTTAATGACTATTTATTGTATTTGAGGCACAGTCTGAGAAAAAAAGTTATAGTGAAACTTTATCATGTTTGAACCCATACACTCTGAAATGTTAGAAGAATGTATTTCTGATGACAAAGTTTTTAAAAATTAATGATCATAGGTTATACAAAATGTTAGAGAATATACATTTATTATAGCTAGGGAAATACAAAGATGCTTGTCTTACTTCAAAGGTAATTATGGAAAAAAGGGGCATTCAAAAGGTATAAGAATCTCTTTTCCACATTTACAGCCTATAATTAGCAAACGTCTCTACATTTATTCAGGAAAGTAATATGCCACTTGTAAATAATGGTGGTGTTGGGTTCTGTATACTTAAATGAGAATAATCTGAACATAAATTTTCTCCTGTTCTTAGTTACAGTAGTATGATTTTGAGATAATGCAGAGACAGGTATCATTACCATTGTGGCAGGTCCATTTTCTATGGATGTAAATGTATTAATGTGAAACATGGAAAATAAACGAAGAGTTCTGCCACCATTGAAAATGGTCGTACCTGGAAATTAAATCAATATGCAGCTTTTAAAAACACAACATGGTGACAGCAGAGAAGTGAAACCGAAGTGCATTTCAGGAAAGAGACAAAAGCAGTAGATGTCTGTTAAAATCACAATTGCAGGCGGAAGAAATAAGAACATATCTTTGCCACATTTTGACTGCCTGATGTCCTTCCCTTTGATTTCTCAAGATTAATAACTTTAATAAGAAGGTTTTTTTGTAAAAAACATGTCAATTAGGACAGGTTTTAAAAAATAAAGAGAACGATTTTTCTCCATCATTTGAAGTGGACTTGGTTTTACACTTAATTTCGAGGCTATGTCTCATATGTCACCTAGGTTAATTTTGTGTTTGATAACTATTGCCAATGGTAGCATTTTCTTTTCAAAGACAATTCAGGTATTTAGTAATGTCAGAGATCAACCATGAAATAAAACCCATATCTAAGCATTAAATAGTAAATTGGAAATGCAATCCTCAGTATTCAGGATTTGAGGTAACATCAGAAGTTATTTTACCAGGAAACATCCCAATAGTCTATTAAAAAGTTGTAGCAGTTTTTTTTTTGAGTGTGTGGGTGTGTTGCTGGGGATAGAAGCCAGGGCCTTGTGTGTGCTAAGCAAGTACTTTGTAAACAGATGATGAGGGAGGAAGAAACAAAGCTCAAAGAAAAATATTATTACTATAAGCCACAAGATGATAGTACAAATATCAAAGTACCATTGGCTTACTGCACGTATGAATGTGTCCCTATACATCTCATTTTCATGTACAATCACAATGCACCGGTAAATTTTTTATTTTGTGTTTTCCAATGGAGTGATGGAAGGGAATTAGGAGAGTGAGTAGAGGAATAGAGACATAATGAAGATAAGTTTAAACAATGCTATGTACATATACAAAATAATGAATACCAATCTCAGTGACATGTATGGGGAAGGGAAGGGAGTGGGGGGGATTCGGAGGGAAACACACAAAATGCTGTAGGCATTTTATACCTTATATCATTCTATACCTTATTATGATGTATAATTATAGTACACCAGTAAAAGTATATAAAAAAGTACCATTGGCCTAAACAGGTTTTCTAACTAAATTGTATTCTTAACATTACTTATTTAAAAAAAGTGCCAATAAAAAGGGAGATGTAGGATCCCTCTAGTAAAAAGCATGTTCATACTTGGCATAGTTAACAGACTTCTAATGTATATGTAATGCATACTACATAGATGTACATATATATATATACATATTAAGGTTTTCTAAGTTTATGTATTTGTCCTATGCACAGTAAGGTATGAGATAGTTTTCAAATTACATTTGGTTATATTCTGAAAGTTTTATGTTAAGCTAGTTGCTTGAAATTCACAGTATATTTTTCAAATACACATTGTTATAATTGAGACTGTGTTTTCAGCTCAATTGAGAAAATAGTTTAGTCTATAACGAAGCATAAATCTTGTCAAGCAGAAAACAGTTGAGAACAATTCAGTTGCAGAAGTATAAGTTAAGATGGAAATCTAACTTTGAATAAAAAATCAGTTTTTTTTTTCTAAAAAAAATAGTTCTTAAAGAGAAGCAAACTTATAGAATTAAGTGAAGAAATCTGTGGAGTTTCTGAAAGGGACTTCCAACCATTTTTATAGACACTAAATATAAAGGACAGTTGTGGTTTCTTTATGAATATATCATTTCCTAATTTATAACCCTCATAATTCCTTAAAACATACAGATTGCTAGAATTCACCTAACTTGTACTAGTTTGCTGGTGTTTCATAACAAAAGACCACAGACTAGGTGGCTTACAGCACAGAAATTTATTTTCTCACAGTTCTGGAGGCTATTAGTTAGACCAGGGTGTGAGTAGAGTTATTTCTTTGAGCCTTCTCTTCTGGCTTGCTGATTGGAACCGTTTTACTGTATTATCATTTGGTCTTTGGTCTGCATGGGCACAAATTTATGTCTTAATCTCCTATTATAAAGACCCTAATCAGCACGGATTAGCCCTGCCCATATGATTTCATTTACCTTAACTGCTTTTTTTAAAGACCCTATTTCCAAATATAGCCCCCTTTTGAGGTACTAGTGGCTAAGGCTTCAACACATAGATTTTTGAGGGGATGTTAAAAATCAGCTCATAACAAGACCTACAAGGATTATGGTCAGTTTGGGCTGCTAGACACCTTCAGCCTTAATTTAATCATTGTTAATTAAGGGAGGGAGAACAAGACATTTGGAGATAAATACAGGTGAGGAGAGTCATGGAAGGATATTAACTTATTTGGCCAAGAACAGAAGAATACTGGGAAAGGAAGATTATGCATGCATGGAATTCACTGAGCCAAAGACAGTCCTGAGCAGGGAATGAAGAGATGCTAGGGGATTCATTGGGTCAGTTTCCTTCTGCAAGTATGTTGCTGCAGACATATATGGAATGGGCTGAAAAGTCAGGTTGGGCGAATAAATATGGAATGAACTAAAAAGTTGGCTTGGGGAACTGCAGAATGAAGCAGTGTGCACCTGCTGTTTACTCATAGGTAATTCACAGTGTGAACATTCATAACCAGAAATTGTTCTAGATTCCCTCCACCAATGCATCATCTATTTGGTAGAGGAGCAGACTTTCAGGAACAGATTTTAAAGGCAGATGGACCTGCCTTTGAAACTTCATTTTGCTACTTTCTAGTTCTATGAATTTGGGCAAGTTATTGTACCTCTCTGAATCTGTTCTATTACCTGTAAAGTGTAGATAATTTTACACACATTATATGTTAATTGTGAGGATTAAGGGAATAAAGTATGTGTATAGAATATCTGCATTGGAGAACCTTTGTAAAGGATAGCTACAATAACAACAATGACAATGGTATTAATAATTCAATTATGTTTCTTTGAGATCATAGCATAGTGATACGTAGAGTATATTAAGAAATCTGACTTGGAAATAAAAAGACACACAATAGCATGAATTTAATAATTGCCTCAGTTTCCTAGGCTTACTGTAAAAAAGATAACAAACTTGAGTTTAGATGAGTTTTTTCATAAATTTTTATGCCAGGCATTTGAAATCAAAATTGTGATTTTGCCCTGCCCTCTTCAAATAAGAAAATTGTCACTTAGAGATTATAGAATTGATCTTGGCAGAAAACTGGATGTCATTGGAGCCAAAGAGCTATTGATGTTAACATATCCTCTTGATTGTATACATTTTCTCCCTGTTAATCCCCAGTACCGCAAAAAAAAAAAAAAAAAAAAAAGGACCAGTAGAAAAGAAGCCTTCAGAAGGATTTTTATCATGCAAAGAAAAATCTTCCTGAAGACTTAAAATTGGAATTTACAAAATATGTATGATATCATATTATAAAATAAAATTAAAATAAATACATAGAATGGCCCAAATTGGTAGAAAACATGATCTTTGACAAACTATTTGTAAATTTCATCATACTATAAACTAAGTAAGTGAAAATAATATGTTTTTAGGAAACATATGGTTTGTTTCCTAAACATAAATTTAAATAATATGAAACATTATTAACATATATATCAATATATCAATACTAAATATATTATTTATTACATTTAGGAAAATATATTTCTCTCTCCTCTTATTCAAAATTCTAAATAAGCAAATTAGAAAAAGCAAAATCTATTGATTTTATTTTGAAAAATTTGATCTGAGTAATAGAATTAACAGAAAGAGCACAACACAATTTTGAAATCTAGGAGAGAGGTTTACTTGCTGTTAAACTTATTTGTCAAATTCTAAGACAATTAATAATTTCATCAGGGAACTGTTTATAGAGAACAATTGTAGAACAGCTATTTTTGGATAGAATAATTGGCTACTGGCCCTAACACACACTTTGTTTTTAAGGTTTGTCCTTAAGTAATTGTAGGAAATATTAAAACACTCATAAATTCTTTTGTAGTTTGATAAGAGTAATAATAAAAAAGAGAAACTCACACTTATCTAGTCTATTAATTTGTTTTTTTTTCCATTTATTTTTTCCCAAGTTATTTCTGAATTATATATAATCCTACCAAATCTCAATCATTAGGTAAATGTAGAAGCTGGGGAAATGGGAAAAGTGTTTTTTTTTTTCTTTTTTGCAGTACTGGAGATTGAACTCAGGGGCATTCTACCTCCGAGCTACACCCCCAGCCCTATTTTTTTATTCTTTATTTTGAAACAGGGTCTCACTAAGTTGTGGAGTGCCTCACTAGGTAGCTGAGGCTGGCCGCGAACCTGGATCCTCCAGTCTCATCCTCCCAAATGCTGGGATTACAAGCGTGCGCCACCACGCCCGGCCCAGGAAAAGTGTTTTTTGAGTTCAAGAATCTTCTTGTTTTTATCTGCAGATCTAAGAGGGGATCCTTATATTTAAAAAAATAGATAACTTCATTATAAATCTAGGATATTTTATATGGGTTGGTTACAGGAAAACAGGCTTAGAACTTATGTGAAGAGAGTATGTATCTTGGGATATCTATTTTCCTTCTGAAATTGTGAAATTCTTTCTCCTTTTTCCCTTTCCTTAGCAACACACCACCATAATCTCCTCTGAGTGATTGATCCAGCTTATTCAAGGAACACTACATTTTTCATGATGTCTACATACCTGTGAGCATGAAGCGCATGGCCATGGCAGCTAGCTTGTAAAAGGGCCACTTACAGCACTCCAAAAGTAAGTGTGATGGAAGACAAACTCATTTGGAAACTATTTTGTTTCTAGGATGGAAGACTTTTCAGTTCTAATCTCAATCTACCACATGCTCTAATCACAAGTCTCTTGTGCTTGTGCCAATTTGAATTTGTCGTCTATACCTTGTGACTATGTTCTGCTAAGAAAACAAACCTGAAATCCTTGTGGTTTAACATGTAAAAAGTAATTGCTCTCACACACAGAGTCTGCAGTTCTCCAGGGTACTCTCTAAGGGTAGACCTAGAGATCAAAGCTGCTTTAATCTTGTGACTTTACCATCTCAATAAATGGATTCCATGGTTGCCACAGCAAGAAGGGGAGCAGAAAGGTTTAAGCTGTTGAGGTCTGGAATGGACACTCATCACTTATGTGCATGGTTTGTTGGGCAACTAGTCCAGTAGCACTGCCAGATTGCAGGAGGGCTCTGAAATGTGGGGGAGCACTTAGGGTAGACAGGGTGTACAAACGTTTTTGCCACACAACTAAACACACTGTTGATATAGATTATAATTAGCATGCAACATGGAGATGGCATACCTTTGTAGGTTGTGTTAGAAGATTATGGCTCCTGCACTTGGTCAAGGTAAGCATTCTCAAAAGAGCCCTGTCTCTTCATCTAATTGCTATTTGAGATGATAAGGGAGGAAAGGTTATTTGTGGATGTGGGAAAGGATTTATTCACAAAGAAAGTAATGTGAGAAGTGTCCTACCTAGTACTAGAGGTGGAATAAGTGGTTGAGGAACATATATCTGATTACTTAAGTAAGGATCAGTCTTAGAGATTTTCTTGTCTACTTCCCCATAACTTTATTTTCCTGTGTTAGAAGCATACCAATGAAACTGTATTATTTTTATACGCAGTACTTTTGTATATTTATATCCTGCTTTTTTCCCCACAGAGAAATTGAAGTTGTTTTAACTGCTATCTTAAATATTTGTTGGATGTACATTCCTGATCTAAATACAATGCCTAAATTTGCTTAGGTCCTCAAGTTAGAAATCCAGAATTTTATCACGGGTCTCTTGACTCCTACATCCCATGTAAAATAAACATGCTTTAGAGTCAAAAGGCTGTTATTTAATCTATCCAAAGCATTTAAATTGCCTTTTAAACTATTTTAATTTTGTTTTCTAGGTTATAATGCTTCTATAGAATAGGGATTAGATAGGATAAGGCAGGCTTTGGTGAGGGGTGGAAAATAGAGGCAAATTGTCAGCCCAAAAGGGGGCTAGCTTTAATATAATATTTCATTTGGAAATATGGGGGAATAAGGGAAACCTGTAACCTCCTAAGGGTTTGTAAAGGCATGGATTTTTTTTTCTTTTTTTTTTTTTTTTGCAGTACTGGTTATTGAACTCGGAGGCCTTCTACCTCCGAGCTATATCCCCAGCCCTATTTTTTATTTTTTGTTTTGAAACAGGGTCTCACTAAGTTGCGGAGTGCTTCACTAGGTAGCTGAGGCTGGCCGTGAACCCGGATCCTCCAGTCTCAGCTCCTAAATGCTGGGATTACAAGCATGTGCCACCACACCCAGCTGGCATGCATCTTTTTAAGATGAAATATGTTGTTTTGTGGCAATTTGCTCTCTATGAAAATGTCTTTTGCATCATATGGTGTCCCAAATAGTTACATACTAAATGTAAATAATGTGCTAATATAAGTGCTATGAAAGAATGGATACAGATGAGTTAACTGAATAATCTACCACCTAAATATATTCCTAAGGCAATAATTTGGAAATGTGTTACTTAGTACTACTAGCTAGTAATTCAAACGGTATATAAAAAGATCATGTTTGAGAGCACTATGTGTTTCAATATTGTCTTTGCACATTATAAAAGTTAGATATTTATTCTTTATTTTGAAACAGAGTCTCACTGAGTTGCGGAGTGCCTCATTAGGTAGCTGAGGCTGGCCTCGAACCCGGATCCTCCGGTCTCAGCCTCCCGAATGCTGGGATTACAAGCGTGCGCCACCACGCCCGGCTAAAAGTTAGATATTTAGAAGAGCCAGAAATATAGAGGGGAAAATATGCCCAACTGCTGTCTTATTTTTGTTTTATTCTGTGAATTTCTAAATTCACAAAACTTTATTAACAGATATACATTCCCTTTCTATTTCTTGCCCACGCAATATTTTTCTTATGTCCTTCCCAGATTCAACCTCTAGTATAAGTTCTGACACTTTCTGATATTAAACTTTAACTTATATTTACATACATAAGCAATATTCCTTTAGAAGATGTGTTAACATCCTAAATGTCTTTTTACAAATTGTTTTTCCACATATGTTTTGAATTTGCTTTAATGCATGTAGATAGAGCTCAGGCCCAGCTCTACAACTCCTTGGCATCTTTACAAAAGAAATAAAGTAAAAAAACTATAGCAATACTATAATCCATGATTATACCAGCACAATTTATAATAGCTAAATTATGGAACCAAACTAGGTGCCCATCAGCAGATGAAATGACAAAGAAAATATGGAATGTACACATAATGGAATTTTATTCAGCAATAAAGGAGAATAAAATTATGTAATTTGCAGAAACTAGAGAATATTATGCTAAGTGAGATCAGTCAGTCTCAGAAAGTGAGGGATGACATGTTTTCTCTCATATGTGGAAGCCAGAGAGAAAATAGGAAACAAAAGGGACTTCAGATAAAGGAGGAGAGAGACCAGTAGAGCAGTGGAAGGGGATCTGGGAAGTGAGAGGGGGAGGGAAAAACAAAGAAGGAAACAGTTCACACATGTAATGCTATGTCCATATATGAAGGTATCACTACCAATCATCACTACCAATCTAACATGTTTGGGGAAGGGGGCAGTGGCATGGGATCCTGAGAGAAACACACCAAGTGCTATGTGCATATATACATATTTTTTATCATTCTGAATCTTACTGTGATGTATAATTACACTACACTAATAAAAATATAAAAATTGTATCACAGTAAATATTTAATTTTCTTCCCCTGAGTTCAATCTCCAGTACCGTAAAAAAAAAAAAATTAATTTTCTTGGCAACCATATAACTTTGTTTACTTTTTACAAGGCAGCATTTTTATTATGGTAAGTGGATGTCAGCTACACTTATGAAAACAATCTTAAACATGTAATAATCTCAATTAAAAAGATTAAACATTAGCTATTTCATAAATAAAATCACCATATCTGTGTAGTGACTTACTCAAATTAACACAATGACCTGCCTATAATTTAAGTACTAAGTAAATTATATGATTTTATATTACAAATACAGTGTATACAATATATTATCCATATATAATGACATATATTATCTATGTATATATCTTTCTAATGAAGGACATCAGAACGACATAGGCAGGTTGAACCTCCAGACTATCTATTTTTCCCTGCTTATATACCTTGCTTCCCACAGTTGCCCTTCAAATCATTGCAGTTTGCCCTGAAGATAAATTCCCAGCTTGAACCTTTCATTTAGCTAATTGGTACTTATTTTCGCCACTGAGTTGTTCTCATTCAGCTGGGTAATGAAACTGGAAATTGCTTCCTCTCAGAATCTCATTTAAATGAAGACAAACCATAAACATGGCAGCACTTTGTGTAAAAGCACCACTGATATAAGATAGCTCTTGACCTTAGAAGAGAAAGTCATGCCCAGGGTGGAACTGTTAGTGTGGCACCGGGAGGAGGTCAGCAAATCTTCTCAAAAAGTAGCAATAAAACAGAACAGAGACTCAGAAACAACCATTTTGTAACTCCAGAGATCTACCCAAGGTGTGCAACAAAGTGCAAAGTATTATTTCCTAATCAGTAAGGGAACTTCAAGCAAGAACTAGAGGATCAGTCACTTTCTTCCTTGGGGCTGTTTTCTTCTCTCCTGTTCAGATGGTCCAGCAATTTTATCACAATGAGAAAGGCCAGAAAAACCAGAAGTTTCATTACTAGAGGTGTCAGTCTTACTTTGGAATGGAAGGTGAAAAACTCAGGGCTCGGCCATGTTGTCACTAAAAGTGGTGACCTTGATGGCAAGCCACCAGGAAAAGCCAGCCGCTAGCCAGGCGTGGTGGCGCACGCTTGTAATCCCAGCATGTGGGAGGCTGAGACCGGAGGATCCGGGTTCGCGGCCAGCCTCAGCTACCTCGTGAGGCACTCTGCAACTTAGTGAGACTCCGTTTCAAAATAATAAAAAAATAGGGCTGGGGGTGTAGCTCGGAGGTAGAATGCCACTGAGTTCAATCCCCAGTACCGCAAAAAAAAAAAGAAAAGAAAAGCCAGCCGCTCAGCTGAAGGTTATCCCGTTTGCAACAAGCTGAAGGTAAGTGACCTGGATGAAATTCAACAGAAAGATATAGGAAAACAGTTATAGGAGGGCTGAGTAGCTTTTCACACATCCTTGGCTAATTGGAAGTCTGTATAAATGTAAGTATGAGACTGACCAGGGTCCAAACTTTTATATATTACAGGTGGTTTGGGAGACCATGTGCATACACAGGGAAGAAACAAGAGGGCCTGATAGAAAGTAAAACCTGGGATATACCTGTACCTGTAAACTTTTAAGGTGCTCCCAGACCTGCACACAGACTCTTGGACAGAGAGTGAGAGCCTTTTTTGTATCAAAGTATTTAAGCACAATAATTGCCTGACCACTAATCTATGCAGACACAGAATCAGTCCCTATGAAGTCAATCTTAAATTATAAAAATGTTTAAAATCTTGAGAATAAACATTAATAGTCATGCACGATGAGATAGATCTCTCAGATTTAGTCCAGGAAAATAACTAAACAAACAGAGAGCAATGACACAATCCTCAGGAGGGAAATATCAGGATCTAGAGTGCCTACAACATATTATGGAAAATGGTTAGTTTTCACCAAAAGTTATGAGAAGGGGAAATAAATGGGAAAATGTCATCCATAGTCAGAAAAGAGAAGCAATTAGAATGTCTATGAGTTGACTCAAATGTTGAATTTAAAAGATGAAGATTTCAAAGGAGCTCTTATGATTATGTTTAAATAATTAAAGGAAAACAAGTTTAAAGACTTGAATGACAGCCCAATAGCACTTGCTCAAGAACTAGAGAACTTGATAAAGAGAAGGAAAATTATATAAAAATGAAAATTCCAGATTTGAACAGTGTAGTAACACAAATGAACACTTAACTAAGGGTCTCAACAGCAGATTTGAAATGTAGAAGAGTCAATGAACTTGAAGATAGATCAGCAGAAATGTTTATAGATCTTTCTAGAATAGAAAGAAAAATTATTCAAGAAAAATGAACAAAACTTAAGTTGTGGAAAATCACTAAGTATACCAACATTTGTGTAACGAGAATACCAGAAGAAGGGGGGAAAAGGGCAAAAAAATACTAGAAGGAACAATAGTTCAAAACTTCTAAATATTGATGAAAAATATTAGCATGCATTTCAAAGCAGTTCAACAAACTTCCAGTAGGATAAGAACACAAAAAAATCCACATTTCAAAATCCACCTATTGACAAAGAGAAAATCTTGGATATAATAAGAGGTAATAGAGGAAAAACAGTGCACTTACTGGCTGACTTTCTAAGAGTAACAGTATATTTAAAGTGTAAATAAAATAAAATAAAAGCCTTCCTGCTAATCAAGAATTCTATACATATCCAGAAAAATTATCCTTCAAAAATGAAGGCAACATGAACATTTCTAGCTAAACAAAGACAGAATTTGTTGCTAGTAGACCTGTCTCACAAGAAATTATAAATAAAATTATTTAGGTAGAAAGTAAATGACATTAAGAAACAATTCAGAGAGAGAAAAAGAAAGTAAAATAAAATGATAAATATAAAATACTATAGAAATACTTATTTTCTATTTAATTCTCTTAACTTCTTTAAAGAAAATAATATTTTATAAAGCAAAATATATTGGTTTAAAACATTTAAAGATATAATTTATATGATAGTCACAGCATAACATAAGGGAGAAGAAGTAAAGCTGGACTGCAAAAACACTTCCATATTCTATAGAAACTAAGTTACTATCAACCTACAGCAGATTGTGATAAATCACCAAGACAGAAGAGATATTAAAAAAATAACACATTGCTGGGTGTGGTGCAGGAGACCCAAAAGTGGGGCTACAAACTAACATCACTACTGTAGGTTACTGAGCAAATGAGAACACTTGGAACATGCTCAAAAAACTCAATAGTGAATAGATATTAAGTGGCTAAAAATATCCAGGCAGACCCAGGAGAACTGCAGAGGCCAAGTCTGCTTGTACTTATATATTTGAAGGGATGTTTTTTGTTTGTTTTGTCATTTTGCTATTTTTTGTTTGTTTACTCTCTTCCCCTTCCCTTTTATAAGATCCCCCTCTTTCCTATCTACTTTCTTCTCTTCAACCCTTTTTTCTTTGTCTTATATTAAATTCATTTCATATCACTACATCAAAATACTCTACATTGACTACTAGAATCCTTCTATATATTCTCTGTATCTAATCTCTACCATATGTTATCTTACTACACTCAAACTCCTGTTCTACTTGATCATATCTCTACTTTACCCTATTCCTGCACTCATCATTCTGGCTTTTTCCCCTACCCCACCTTCACCATTGAATACAACACAAGTTGCCCTTGAATATACCAGCTGACACCTCTAAATCCCTACTGCTGAGATTGGACCAGAGAAATGAACCACCAGAAAGGACTGCCAGACACCAAGGATAAATTAACCAAAGTTGTCAGAAGGAATTACCCAATACCTCGAACGCTGAGGTTTAAAAATGGATAGAGCACAAACTGTTCCGCTCACACCACTGAGACACCTCCCTATAACAGAGATGGCAGACAGGACCCCAGACCTTAACACCTGAAACCCATCAATGTCACTATTGCAGCAGGCAGAAGGAGCCCCAGAGTAATAATAACTCAGTACAGATGATATACAGGTAGATCGATAGTGGGGTGATGGTACACACAGTTTTTGAAGTTGATGCCAAAGCGTGATAAAAACATGACAGAGAACTGAGAATAGCCATATGGTAGAGGCAATTCAACTGTAAGGCATACTTAGTGGCAAATATCTATCTCTACAATAGGATACTATTCAGAGAGAGAAAATAGACATAAGAAACCTACTTATGAAACCTACTGAGAGAAAACTAGCAAAATAAAAGATATAAACTTAAGAAATTGGAAATCAGGGAAGGAAAAATAGCAAGGAAACAATGAATCCCCACAACCCCACAATAAAAACCTGCCAACACAGAATTGCAGAGATTATTAGAAAG
>PVLC010030140.1:0-19693 GCA_004027655.1 Graphiurus murinus | reverse complement strand
GAATTGATCCCAGGGGTTTTCTGCTTCTGAGCTACACCCCAAGCCCTATTTTATTTTTTAATTTTGCAACAGGGACTCACAAAGTTGCTGAGGCTGGCCTTGAACCTGTGATCCTCCTGTCTCAGCCTCTCAAGCACTGGGGTTACAGGCATGCCCCACCACACTCAGCTCATCGATGCAGATTCTTAACTCAGTGTTTTTTCTATAGACTATAGCCCACTATTTCATCACTCACCCCTATACTGTCTTGCTGTTCTTCCAAGAGCACCCCTTTTTCCTAAGAGGCCAGTATGCTCCCTGTCCTCTGTGGGATCTATAACCCTGCTTTCTTTGCCTTATGTTCACCAACAGGACATTCACAATTCATCTTAATGAGTTGGGAAAGGGGGTAAAACCTCCTTTTACTCTTCTCTTCTTTTCTGAACTGCAAATTGTAGGTCAAAAGCCTTGAGAGGATGGTTGAAGCAGGAGGACACCTCCTCCAGGTGAAAAGAGTCATCAACCTTCTGGTTCCTGGAGGAATCGCCCCACCTTGCATACTAAAAATTACCCCAAACTTGAATATGCTCCAGAAAGGAGAATTTAGAGCAGGAAGAACTGGAAAATTTTTAAGAAGAAATAATCTTCCTCACATAATGGGATTGTTATGATAATAACAACTGAGTGTCAGCTAAGTGCTGTGCCCTGTGTTACACTCTTCATGTACAAAGTCAAAACGACTTTGTGAGGTAGATTCTATTATGGCCACCATCTTGCAGATGAGGGAATATGGTGCGGAGAAGCTGGCTATGTAGCTCAGCCCACAGATCTTACAGACCGCACTGCCGAGGGAGGTTCCCATCCAGAGGGGTCTGTCTGGAGTCGGAGCTCTTGACCACCATGTCTTCCCAGCTGTCTGCCAGTCTTGGCTTAAGTGAACTCCAGCATTCCTCTTTACTTTCCTAATCTCATCCCTAGCCCCTAGGATCTCCCTTCCCTGATGCAAAAGAGGGCTGCTTCTCTATTTCCTCCTCACTCTGTCCCCAAAGTCGAGGTCAGCAGCATGCACAGGTCTGCAGAAGCATCCCACATGTGCTGTTGGCCCCCAGTGGTGACCTGTTCACCTGGGCTGATGACTGGGGTTCAGGGGTGATGGGAGATGGACCCATTCCTGGGGAATGAGGTGACAGCACCGGGCTATAGTATTTGGGGCTGGATAAAGGAACCTGCTACAACAGTGTATTGGAACAGAATCCCCATAAAGCACCCCAACATGGCACAATTCCATTCCGGCTTCTCTTCCGGGCATCAGCTGGTGGTGCCTTCCTGTGCCCAGGAACCAGCCAGCCTATCACCTCTGGCTGGCTCCAATTTCTTCCCCTTCATTCCACCCTATGAAGCCGAACCTGGTCCTGCAAGACCGCCCCCTACCCTACCTATAAAAATTAGTTGTTTTCCGAACAATAAACTCTCTCTCTCTCTCTATTACTCCATTCCTCTGGTCTCCAACAGGATTCCTGGGTCAGCCCTTACACAGTGTCTCTCACATCAGATTGTGAGAATATAATTAGATCTTTTCTATCAAATGAATAGCTTGACTTAAGCTCCATTTTGTAAAACTGCCATTGTGTAACCTTGTGCATATATATAGATAGATAGATAGATAGATAGATAGATAGATAGATATAGATATATATAGATAGATATAAATAGATAGAGATAGATAGAGATATATAGATATACACACACATATACATATACATATATATTTGTAAAAATAGCATTTCCTGGAAAGTTTAAGTGCAAATCCCTTCCCTGGCCACCACTTCAGCCAATAGGGCAAAGCTTATGTGGCTAAGCCTTCCACCAATAGGAGTACAGCACAGGAATCCTGCACTGAAAATAAAATACCCAGCAGTTTTCCGCCATGCTGTTCCTGGATGCCTGACTTTACTGGTGGCAAGACATCTTTTTGCCAAAAGTAAACTTGTCTTGCTGAGCCACCTTTTCTTATGACTCCATGGATATTCATTTCTAACAAGATCATGGAATCTAAGGAAGGGAGGATCTCCTAGTACACATTTTCCAGCATAAATGGAGCCCTCTCCGTCTGCCCTCCAGAGGTGTTTTGTGTGTACCTGGGATTCAGGGCACCATAGAGTCACCTGCAACAGTTCTCTGTCATCGTGAAACCTGGCGCTAAGATTTTACTTACAAGGCTTGGGTTAGGAAGTTTTGGGGGCCTAAACAATCCTTGCATTTTCTACTTCCTGGAGGTGAGAGTGGGATCCAAGAACTTTCTCTTGATCTCTCTGTTATTCTGCTCCTTGTGACCTCTTTAGGTTTTACAGATGGGCAATCTGATGATGTTTTAAGAAGCTGGAGGGTGTCTTGATAGCGTCTGACTTAAGAATGTCTCCCTTGGTCTCTCTGAGTTCTTTAAAGGGCTCTTAACTGGTGGCGCCATAAAATCATTGCAGTTGCTTCTCCAAAAGCTTGTCTGTTGATTTGAGAGCATTCTAAGTTACATATGCTCTCCATCCACTTTTCCTCATTGTCTAGGACACATTCCACCCACTGCCCGTGGTTCATGCACAGGTTATCAGACTGGAATTGACTTCTTCACAAAGTAAGGTTAAAAAAAAAAAAAAAGAAATGGAAATTCTCTTTGTTTTGCATTATCCATTATTACTTGCTCCATATAATAAAAGGGCTGCTCTTTACTTTGGTCTTCCCACCTGAATCTGCTGTATTTAAAAATGTAAAGAATGTAAAGAATGCTTACTTCCAACTATGAGAGTCTCTTTTAACCACAAATGCCCTTCCGGGCAAAGGTACACTTGTAGGAGAAAGGAGGCCAGGATTTGGGGGTGGGGCTAAGGGTATGGGTGTGTGAGGTGCCAAAGGGTGATAAATTAATATAATTCATTCTCTTTTTCTTTCTCAGACAGATTCTGTTGTTTTCCGCCTTGGAAAATCACTAAGTAGCCTTTGAAATTAAACTCTCTCAGGGAAAGTGGCATGAATATTAAGAGTTTAAGTAAAAATCACTCTCTGCTTCTCTGCATGATTTAGTTCTTCTTTACATATTTTTTTTTTCCCTGAATATCATGTGTTTCAAAAAATTCTGGGGACAGTGCTACACAACCATGGTTAACAGCAGAAGAAAGATGGTTCTTTCTCTGATTAAAACAATTGGCTTTTCTGAGGCAGAGTCTCAGCTGAGGGGCTGAAAGACTGCAGGAGTTACTGTTCTATTATCTGTTTCTAGAAATATAAAGCTTTCATAAGGCTGGAAAGGAAAGAAAAGCCACAATTCTTAACATGGAAAATTTTTCTTATTGATGGTTAGGACTTAGTTTTGTGGTGGAAATAATAAGCTGGTTCTTTCTTTTATCCTAAGGAAACTTAAGTTATACCTTTAGCTTATTTTAACCCTTAGTTCTTCAGGGTGTCTACACTTCATGAATACGATGACCAGGATAAGGGAGAATTGGTTTCATCACAACCAGAAGGCCACGGGTTAAGTATTATTCCTTGCCCCTGCACTAGTACTTCTTGCAAGTGATAGGGCAGGAGTGCTGACCATCCAGAAATTATGGCAGCTCTAGTCATATTCTTTAGCTACTGCCCCCATACCTCCATTCCTCCCATCCCTAAACAAACATTGATGTACTTTCTATTTCAATAGATTTGCCTATTCAGGGTATTCCATATAAGTGGAATCATTCACTGTGTAGTCAAGGTCTTTTGTGATTGGCTTCTCTCACTTAGCCTAATTTTTTCAAGGTCATTCATGTTGTAGCATGTAGCAAGACTTCCTTTTTTGAGGCCAAATGATACCCCATTATATGGATACTTCACAGTTTGTTTATTCATTCAACGGTTGATAGATATTGGATTGTTTTCACCTTTTGCTCTTATGAATAATGCTGCTATAAACTTTCAGCTATGGGTTTTTGCATGGATATATATTTTCATTTTTCTTGGTAGATAATTTACCTAGGAGTGGAATTGCTGGGTCATATGGTAACTTTATGCTTAATCTTCTAAGAAACTTTCAGACCATTTTCCAAAGTACCTATACCATTTTGTAAGGATTTTGATTTTTTCATGTCCTGGACAACACTTGCTATTGTCTTATATATATATTTTTTATTCTAAATACCCTGAGTGTGAAATAGCATTTACTGTGGTTTTGATTTTAATTTCCTTCACATTTAATGACATCAAACATCTTTTTATATACTTATTGATTATTTGTCTTTCTTTTTTGGATAAAAATCTATTTGATCCTTTACTTATTTTTTAAATTGGGCCATTGTTTTTCATTAATAATTGTTTTATAGCATTCTTACTATAATCTACATACAGGTCCTTATCAGATAAATGATTTCAAATTTTTTCTTTTATTCTATAACTTTTACTTTCTTGTTAGTATTCTTTGAAACACAAAGACTTTGGTTTTGATGAAATTCAATTTTCTATTTCTCTCCTCTTCTTTCTCTTCCTCCTCCCCCTCCTCCTCCTCCTCTTTCTTCTGGCTTATAATTTTGGTGTCATATATAAGATTCCATTCCCAAGTCCAAGGACATAAAGGTTTACCTCTATGTTTTCTTCTAAGACATTATTTTCACTCACTTTGCTTTATTTAGGTATCAGCTCCATCTTGAATTAATTTGTGTGTTTGGTGTGAGACAGATATCTACTTCATTATCTGGCATGTGGCTATTTTATTGTTCCATCACTATTTGTTGAGAAGGCCATTCTTTCCCCATTGGATAGTTTTGTATTCTTATCAGAAGTCAGCAGGTCATATGCACATGGATTTATTTCTGGATTTTCAATTCTATTTCATCATTTTTGTGTCTATGCCAGTACCACACTGTCTTGACTACTATTGATTTTAGCAAACTTTTGACATTAAGAAATTTGAGTCTTCCAACTTTGTTTTTATGTTTTTAAGACTTCTTAAAAGCTATTTTGGATACCTTGCAATTCCATATCAATCTTAGAATTAACTTGCCAATATCTACCAAAAAAGCCAACTGTGATTCTGATGGAGATTTTATTGAATCTGTAGAGTTTGGAAAGTATTTCTATCTTTATAATATTAAGTCTTCTGATTTATGAACATGGGATATTCCTTTTATTTATATCTTTTTAAATTTCTTTCAACAATATTTTTTAGGCTTCAGAATATGTTCTACATTTCTTTTTGCTAAATTCACTCCTAAGTACTTTATTTTTATACTATTATAGATGTATTTGTTTTTTATTTTATTTTCCTATTATTAATTGCTAGTATATAGAAGTGCAATTAATTTTTCCATATTTATCTTGTATCTTGCTAATTAGATAAACCCATTTGTGAGTGATAATGATTTTCTAGTGGATTTCCTATATAGAAGATGATGCCATTTGCAGACAAAAATAGTTTAACTTCTTCTTTTCCAATCTGGATCATTTTATATCTTTTCCCTGCCAAGTAGCTCTGACTAGAACCTTTAGAATGATGTTGAGTACAAGTGACAAGTGCAGACATTCTTATCCTGTTCCTGATCTTAAGGCAAAGCATCCACACATTTACCATTAAATGTAGTGTTAGCTCTGTTTTTTCCCCACAGATGCCCTTTATCAGACTGAGAAAGATCCGTTCCACTCTTAGTTCATTAAATGTTTTCATCATAAAAAGCTGTTGAGTTTTGTCAAGTGCCTTTTCTACATCTATTGCGTATAATTTCTTTCTTTCTGTGTTGCTAGATTTGGCTGGTTAATATCTGTGGTTGACTAGCTCCATTGCTTTGGACCTGAGTGAAGCAGAACATCATGGTAGAAAGGTGTAGGAGAGGAAAGCTTCTCAGCTCATGACAGTCAGGAAACAGAAAAGAGAGAGAGAGAGAGAGAGAGAGAGAGAGAGAGAGAGAGAGAGGGAGAGAGAGAGAGAGAGAAAGGGGGGGGGGAGGCAAGAGGACTGGGTCCTACCTCCTATAGCTTTTATTACTTACCAATAGTTGATTCAAATTATTAATGTCTCAATGGATTAATTCACCAGTGAGATTAGAGCCCTCATGATCCAATAATTTCCTAAAATCTCCACCTCTGAACATTGCTGCATGGGGGACCAAGCCTTCAACATATGAGTCTTTGGGGGCACTTCACATCTAAACTATAATACCTGCTATGGTTTGAATATGTTTGTCCCCTTCAAAATTCATGTTGCAATTTGATTGCCACTGTGGAAATGTTGGGAGGAGGGTCTAGGGAGTGGTGTTGGGTCATAAGGTCGGAGCCCTGTGAATAGGTAAATTCCTTTCTGGAACGATTGCATTCTCACTGTCTCCAGACTGCTTTAGTGACCATGAGAGCAGCCTGTTAGAAAGTGGGGCTGCCTCTGTGTTTTGTCTCCTGTAGGAGCACCTGCTCGCTTTTCCACTTTTTGTTATGAGTTGAAGTAGCACAAGCTACTCACCAGAAACAGATGCCAGCAAACTGCTCTTGGACTTCCCAGACCCCAGATCATCAAACCGAGTAAACATCTATTTATTTTTAATATACTTTTATTACTGCATTGTATTATACATCATACTGAAGTGCAATGCAATAGATACATACATGCACACAGCACCTGGTGTATTTTCCTCCAGAACCCACCCTGTTCCCTCTTCCTCCATTAAACCTCTATTCTTTATGGTCTCAGGTGGTTTATTACAGAAACTGAAAATGGCCTAAGATGACATCCCACCTGAAGAAAATAAAGCAAAACTCAGCAGGCTCCAAAGAAAAAGAGAATATAAAGATGTGGTCAGTTTGGGCTTTTACTGGTTTACTTTATATAATGGTATCTTTGTGTGTGTGTGTGTGTGTGTGTGTGTGTGTGTGTATGTGTGTGTGTGATACATAAAATTGCAAATTGCATATTTACATATATGCTATGTTTGTTAAAGATGTATAACTATATATGAGTTATACACTTGAATATACCAATATGAAAATAACGCCCGGTTGGAAAAAATAGAATAAACTCAGCAGTATCCAAACTAAACGTCACACAAATAAGTCATCAGCTATTTAATACACTGACCATCTATGAATAAAAGGTCACATGGCAAATTCACAAATCATCAGAGAATAAAAATTATTTTGTGAGATGGAAGGGGAGGAGGGAGGAAAAATTATTTTATGAGATAATGAATAACTCCTTATCTCTCCTCCATTTACTTTTGAAATTCAGCTTTCATGAAAGACTTTCAATTGATAG
Organism: Graphiurus murinus; assembly: GCA_004027655.1. Classification (NCBI taxonomy): domain Eukaryota; kingdom Metazoa; phylum Chordata; class Mammalia; order Rodentia; family Gliridae; genus Graphiurus; species Graphiurus murinus. The sequence continues at coordinate 12,453 of PVLC010030140.1, read as the reverse complement.
CGTTAAAAGGAAAACTCTTTGTGTAACCATCATGTCCTAAGAAAGATTCAGGGTGGAACTGGTGGCACTGAGAATTGTCCTAATGCCACACGACTGATGAATGTATGTAGAGACTGCTTTACAGTCCAAGGATAAGAAAGTTAGCTTCAAATCCTAGAGAGCCACTGAGGGCAGCCATCTGAACCCAAGTGTGATGTAAATAGTAATAAATTAAAAAATAAACCTGTTATTTTGACCCAGTGAAATTTAGAATGTATTTTCTTTATTGCAGCATTCTGACTTTAGATAATAGATAACCTTGTCTAATATAGGCCTTCAATGAAAAACAGAACCCCAAGTAAAGAGGGTAGAACAGTTGTCTATATAGTAGATATTTTTTCCTAAAAAGAGCTCAATAGTGCAGCAGGTGACTTGGTTTCCAAGAGAAGGTCTCATTTTTATTTGTTTACTTTAAACATTGGTCTGTTGCAAGCTTGTACAAAGGAATGGCCAAATTTTAAAAAGCAACAGGAAAAAGCAGATGTTGAGGGGCCCCAGGGAATCCTGTGACATGACTTCATTTTCTAACGAGTTTATTTTTCTGCTTCTCATGAGTTTATTTTTCTGCTTCTCGATCTGGAGAAGTCTGGGCCGAGGCTTCCAAAAGGGAAAATAAGTAAATAAATAAATATCCAGACATCTCAGCAAAGCAAGCAGCCAAGAAATCAAAAGAAGCCTTCAGTGTTCAGATAAATGGGGAAAAGTTGATTGCCTTGGAAGCCAACTGGTTTTGTGTGTGCTGGGGGGGGGGGGGGGGGGGGGAGGACTCGGGCTCTGACCTCGTGCCCCTGGCATCACAGGTGGTGAGAACATCACAAAGGCGGCTAGGAGGAGATGTGGCTTGGGGCACTTCACAAAGGCCAGGTTGTAAATTTGTCTCCTTACGAGGGTCCTGCAGGGGTTCCCACCCGCTCTGTGGACAAAGCTGCAACAGGAAGGAACAAAACCTATCCATAAAAGCTCGCCTTATTGCCGCTGTTTATTAAAGGGAGGTAATAAACAAATTTATTGCGTGCTGTTTCCTACTCCGGGTTCTTTCTACCTTTCTAAGCAGAAGTGTGTACACATGTATGCAGTTACACTGCCTGCTCTTTAGTCCCAAAGGTTTTTGTCGCTTGTTTGTTTTTGTTTCCAGTGGCAGTGTGACTATCAGAGGTACACAGGCCTCTGGATATTATTCAGCTCTACAGATCATTCTGTGATTAGAAGAGAGACCTTAAGTCCCCTGCCTCCCCACCGCCCCCCAGAACATATTCAAAGCAGATGTTGCTCATTTTTCTTCTTCTTTTTTTTTCCCCAATTAAGAGATGGTGCAGTGACATTTGGATTACCTTTTGAGAAACACCAACAAGTATTAGCTGAATAGGAGAAGTTATTGATTCCTTATCAAAATTGCCTACCTAGAAAGCCTAGATGTCATAACCATTACTTGGTACAACATTTGAGTGACTAATGGCAATATGTGACATGCAATGACATGAGTGACAAATTGTGGCTTCATTGGTCAGGAAAAAAAAAAATCTCATGTTTTGGATTAGATGGCTTATTTTAGGTCATAAAAGGGGGCAGGTGAATTAGCCAAGGCATCAAGGGATTTGAATGCCTGTAATTAAATGGTCACTTTTCAGGGTTCTTTATTTTAAAAGGACCCCACTTACTCATAATTTAACACTGTATTTGCTGGGAGGAAATGCTGCTCTAGCCTGAAGCTTATCTGCCCTGCTGCCACCTGGGAAACCTCCTGAAAATTTAGGAGAGCTGCATAAACAAACTTGGATTAAAAGGATCTGGAACTCTGGATACAAAAGAAATCTTCCCATAAGGGCTTCGTCCCCTCCAATGTTCCTGATATTAGAAGGCATGAACTGATTTAAAAGTATAGACAGAAATTATGGCCAAGGAGACGATTCGTATTTCCAGTTCAGCCAAATACAGCTTATTTCCTTTCTGTTTGGGAAAATAAGTCTTGCCCTAATTTGTCACGTTGGTAAAAGTCCTTGTCAGTAAAAAGAAAATCAATGTTGGGAAATAGGGAAGATTCTTTTCTGCCCTCCTTCAAGATATCCAAGTGATGTGCACCGGTCCTACATTCACATTTATTAGTTCTCTACCATAGGTAAAGGAAATACTGAATATTAAGTGGGTCATCTATATTCTAAAGAGGAGAGAGACAACCTCTTTTTATTTGTATGGCCTATCTCCTGAGCCTCTTTTCCTTTGCATGCCCTGGTGTGTAGGTGATGTGGCTTTTAGCATGTATCCTGAGACCTCATTAACCTGAGTCATTTGTTATAGTGCTCTGTGTTTTGTTCTCATTGGTTAAAACAAAAGGCAATTGTATAAGCATATTATATTACCTCTATTTAGAGATATAGCTTCTGTTTTTCAAGTGCTATAACAACTTCAGATGAAAGGAAGGGGGATAGGATAGCATTGTTCTTTAGCATTTTTATCAGTGACAAAAAATGTGACAAGACATTTTTCATAGGAATCTACCAGACTTTAGAGTAGATTCCATGGTATTAAATTGTAGAAAATAAAAACCGTGTTTTTCAAGTATTTAAAAATTTTTTTGCATATCAGAAAACAGTATAACTTTGCAAAAATGCTTTCTGCACCAAGAAAGGTTAGGGATGTTCTAGGTCTTTTCTTGAAGGTTAGTGTGTCTCCATATGGCAAAATTGTCAGCCGAGGTTGGTTCTCTGCACACTGATTCTTCTTCTCACCTCTCCCTGCATATCCCTTCCTCATACACATGCCTTCTTGCAATACCTCCTTTCCCCATGTGCCATGCAGCTTCGTTCTGTCCATGCAAATGTGCTTCCTCCACCAGGCTGAAGTTGTTGCACTTGTCTATATCCCCTTGGTAGACAGAGATTCTGATCCTCAGTAATTTCTCCTCCCAGAAACAGTCATTTTACTAGCATCCTTACTGCCTGCCTCCTTGCACATCTTTATCTTTATCTTTTTTTTTTTTTTTCCTGTGCTCATTGGATCTCCCTGATGTTATCCGATGCTCATCAAGGCAAAGATCATATTTCATCCCTCTCAAGTTCTATCATGAGACTTTCAACATACAGAATAACCAGTAAACTTACGGACAACATTCTCTGTAATAGGATAGATGTCAAAAAGAAAGAAAAAGTCTTCCAATAACAGAACATGGAAAATAAGTGAGCACAGTGAGAGTCTTTAGTTCTCATTTCTAGAACTGATCAGACTCTTAGGACTTTTCCTTTTCGTGATGGATTCCATGTTCCGTCTGCCTTCTCTCCAGAGCTCAGTGGGTCGAGGCTCTGAGTGTGATGACCCTTACTTCAGTTCTGTCTGCCTGTGTGGGTGCCAGTGGACTTCCATCCACTTTTTTTCACTAGGCTGTGGTGGCACAATTGAGTTCAATGGGCATTCTGCTGGGTGTTTTTTTCCCATAGTGGTATGAAGAACCTGAAATGACCAAGTGTTATTCTTGGCTCCCAATTCAATGAGGCCATTAATAATTCCTTGATGAAAGAATTTCTGTCTGGATTCCCAAAACCGCTAAGACAGCAGATCTCACAGTGAAAAACCAGGGAGACAAGAATATGGAGAGTAAGTTACTGTAGAATAGTCAGAGGTAACATTCCCACTTTGACCAATGATTCCCAACCACATGCTTTGCCTCGGGGAGAAAAAGTGGTACCTAGTCATCGTTGGTCCAGGATAGACAACAAACCTCAGGAAACAAAACCTGTTTCACAAAAATTGTCTCTTCATTGCTACTATTGTCCATTGTACTGTTGTGTTTTTGTTCAAGGCAGTTCCTTTGAACAATGAAAGAGCTGAGAAATCAGTTGACTTAAGCAACTGGGTTTACATGGGAAAGGGGCTGACTTGACTTATACCTCAGGAGCCTGATGGCAGATTGTATAGAGATTCATGATGCCATCAGGGACTCTCCATGTTTCTGATCCACAATCTTTTGCAGTTATACCTGTATCCTCTTGAAGGTTGCCCGCTGGGTGCAGGGTATCTGTGGAATCACTGGGCATCATGTTTGCAAACCAATCAGCAAAGAGGGAGAAATGAAGAGGGTGGGACCAGGAGAGGGAAAACTCTCCTCCAAATTCTGAATAGACTTATACTTCTATCTACTGGTTAGAACTGTGTGGCATGGCTTCCCAGGAAATCTAGTAACTATATGGATGAGGGTGCTAACAGAATTATGACAGGCAAGAAAAAAAAAAAAAAAAACACTTTAGAGTAAGTCTCTTTTTCAAGAGGATGAATTGCTGCAATTTAGAGGTACAGGGAAATAGACCTGTCATTAGCTAATTTCTGGCTGGTTTCCTTCAACCATGGTATGGGGTCTTAATAACTTTACTAGTGTCAAATTGAGCGCTTTGTTGTACAAATAGCCTGTTTGGGTTTGGTGATGGGATATACGTGTGTGTGTGTGTGTGTGTGTGTGTGTGTGTGTGTGTGTGTGTATGCAGTGGATCCCACAATGGCCTTTTCTTCATGATGCAGTCCAGGGCTGCTCAAGGAAGGAGGATGACTGACATCCATCAGGTGGGCTACCCTGTTCACTGAAAGCCAGAGGAATGACTATAGGTGTCTGGATCAAGGACAAAGGATGTCAGACATTAACACCTGATTATTCTACTCTAGTCAGACCTTCCTCTGCAGGGGATGTGTTCTGGAGAGCCTTCCATGCTATCTCATCACATCTGCAGGCCTGGGCTCATCCTCAGCGTCCTCCCATATAAGCCTTTTTCAATATTTGTTATCACCAGCCCCGAATACTCTTTTTTCCAAGTTCTTGACTATGGAACCAAATCAGTAGTCCCATTCCAGAGATCAGAAGAACTCATATTGGGACTGTCCTTCTAGGCAAGTGGAGAATAAAATGTCCACTTAAAAGTATTCTTTACTCCACAGTATTAGCACTCTCTTTTCACCTAGTGCCTGCCTATACCATCTCTAAGACAAGACAAAACAAACGGTTCACCATGAGCTATTATACATCACCATGCTCACCCATTTAGAGTGCACCAATTTATAATTGCACCGATTTTTCCAATTTCCCCCAGAAAATGGTATTGCTTCATGTATTCTTTCAAGAGAAGAGTTGAGCCAGTGAATTCCATTTAGCCATTACTTTAAGGTCCAGGAGCCTATGTCAAGGTCCAGGAAATTCTGACAGTCATTGAGGATATCCATTTTATCTACACACTGAGACACTGGGGAAACAATCACAAGATGTACTTGAACCTCACTACCTACTTTGAGGGTAAATGAGATCAACATGTCAACAAAAGAAAGTCCAGCAAGTGGACCTATGACCAGTTTCATGCTGGGGCCCCAGGTCTTAGTGTTAACTCAGATGCAGTACTCCAAGGAAATCCAAGTTTTCAGGATTTCCTTTTTTACCTGGGTTGAGGGCAGGAACAAGAATGACACCATCAGTATGTGGCAAAAGAGGGACTCTCCCCATAGCCATTTTTCTTTCCAAGATGCTCTATTGGCTGAAAGCTGACTCCTGTCTGGGGCCTGGGAAGATGCTGTGACTCTCCAGTTGGTGCTTGAGTCATGCCTCAGCTATAGCCTCTGCTTATCACATGAGGCCATCAGCTTAATTCCAATAGCCTCAGCATTAGGTAGCCAAAGGACTATTCCACAGGTCAGACCACTTTATGACATCTAATTCCCAAATTAGATGTTTTGCTTATTATTACAATTATGCACAATTTACTTCCTACTTCCTCTTGTCTCCACTTTATTTGCATCTTCTGCAGTCCATAGCTCCAGTCTACTGAGTGAGGTTTAAAGATTGCATTACTTTCCTCCTTAATCTATTGTTTATGGTAAAGAAGGCCATCTTTTTGGTTCTCATAAGGGACTGGTGAAAATGAGTTGAATATTCCAATCTGGTTTACTGTTTCCAAAGTCTTTTAAGTTCCCCCTTCACATAAAACAAGTATTTTTTGGCCCTTTGATGCTACCTACCAGCACTGGTGTGCACTGCGGCCAGCTGCCTAGACAAGCATACTGAATGCAGATACCTGGTGATTGCACCTGTATCAGGGTGCAATTCCAAATTATGTTCTGCAGTTATTATTGTTTGGATATGGGGTTTTCCCCCAGAAAAGCTCATGTGTTGGCAAGGCAACAATATTCAGAGAAGAAATGATCAAATCAGGGCTCTAATCTCTTCTGTGGATAAATCCACTGATGGATTAATAACCTGAGTGGATTTACTGTGGGGAAGTGTGGGCAGGTAGGATCTGGAGAAGGTAAATTACTGGAGCATGTTTTGGGGACTATTTCTGTCCCTGGTCTCTTCTCCTTTGCTCTGCTTCCTGGCTGCACGAACAGCTTTCCTGTGCCACACACTGCCATTATGATGATTCTGTGTTGGAGCTAGCTGACCATGGATGGAACCCCTGGAACCATGAGCCAAATAAACCTTTCTTCCTCTAAGTTGTTCTTGTCAGGTATTTTGTTCACAGAGACTAAAAAATCTAATGAAAAATGATGACATGAAATTTATTCTCAGATTTTTTAAAGTGCAAATTGGCGAATCCTTGTCATTCTGTTTGAGAAAAACTCTTCTTCTGTTCTCCACTTTATTCAAATCCTCTATAATCAACGTTCACAGTCCACTAAACACATTTTATCCTTCAGGCCACATTGAGGTGTGGTGCCAGCCAATGATTAGCAATGAGAAGGTCTTAACAGAGATTGCATATAGGAAGTATTTTAATATGGGCTGAGCGTTCTCTAGTCCTCTGAACCTTCAGATAGCCAGTTCTATGCCATCTATAAGGACACCTCACTTGACTTGTACATTAGACCTGGACAGGCTGTTATTTTGGTTGAGATTATAATTTACCAACATAGATTGTCAGCATCTGATTTTGGTTTCTGGGCTTCTCAGATCTGTTTCTAGAAGCAGTAAGGAATTCTTTATGGGTAGACACACTATGACTTTGACTTCAGGAAGGAAATATGGGAAGCAAATTGAGGGTTGAAGGAGGGAAGGGTCAGGACAAGAGGCTGGGAGACTTACCCAAGGTCCATTTCAGTGATCTGAACTGTCGAAGGTTTAGATTGAAACTAGGATCATGACAGCGACCAGGCGAGGAGCGGATACTTTCAGTAGATGTTTAGGAGGTAGAAGCAGTAGGACTTGGTAAGAACTGGATATGACTATGGCAAATAAAGAAGGAAGAGGCCATGTCATGTATGAACTGAATGAATCCCTTGACAAAGGCAGAAGTTGTAAGAAGGAGTGCAGGAGTGGCAGGAAAGTGGGTCCACCCACTTTCAGTTTGAGATGCTTATCATCTTATTGAGATCTTCAAGGAAAGTTTGGTTAATGCATTTTTGCATATAAGTTCCTTAGTGCATGGAAGAGTCTGAGAAGAAACAAGTTCTCCATGCTTAATTAAGAAATGTCACCTGGCTGGGCGTTGTGGCGGACGCTTGTAATCCCAGCATTTGGGAGGCTGAGACTGGAGGATCCGGGTTCGAGGCCAGCCTCAGCTGCTTAGTGAGGTCCTCCGCAACTTAGTGAGACCCTGTTTCAAAATAAAGAATAAAAAATGGGCTAGGGCTGTGGCTTGGAGGGCGAATGCCCTCAGTTCCATCCTCAGTATCGCAAAAAAAAAAAAAAAAAAAAAGAAAGAAATGTCACCTGTTTCTCTGACTTTGCTTTTCCTCCTATTTAGACATGGAGGGTTTTCTGCAGAAGATTCAGGAAATTGTCTATTTGTCTACTAATATTGGTCCAATATTGCACATTACCTGTAATCCCCAGATATGGAAACTGGCCTAATATAGCCTATCATTTTTATTTGCTTGACTACATTTTTCCAGGCACCTATAGGAACTTGATGAATTAAAGAATATGGGATAATCTTTAAATTGCACAACTTCTCACAGACCCTGCATTTATAAGGCAGTTTCCCTTTCTGATTGAAAAATATAGTTTTATCCTATAGGGAATCTCAGATGAGATTCCTTTCCTTCATCCTAATTGTACCATGACTCACCCCTGATTTTGAAGCTAACAAAAGTTGCCCCAAGTATAATTTCCTTCAAAATACTTTCTCCTAGACACTGAAAATAGCTGAAAGCTTCATCTTGCTGTTCCCTGAGTAACTCCACAATGCTGTCAGCGAGAATAGCCCTGGATTCTGTTTTGGCTGCTGATTCTCTATCCTTGGACTTTGGCATTCACAGTCCTTCACAGAGGAGGCATGAGAAAAAATGCTGCTTGTGAAAACTTGTGTTTCATTCATCATATTCTACCTTGGTGCATAAATAAGGCTGACCTGGAAACACCATGTAAAATAACCACAGGTCTTTATATATGTTTCACACAAAATATTTCTAATAGTCAAACTTGTTTGGCTAACGAAAGAGGTTTGTAATTGATTTCTTTGAAAAGTCTATGCAGGGCGATTCTTTTGGCATTAATGCCTGGCAACAGTTTTGGAGAGGGACTGAAATCTGGCTTGGCTGGAATTTGTAGATTGCAAGCACAATCTGAGAAAGGGCTATTCTCATGTTCTCCATTGCAAAAAGATGGTCACGTGATTCTGCCCCCACTGGGCCAGGATGCTGAGAGCCACGAGAGGAGTAGCCAGGAAAAACATTCCCCTTCTTTGTTTCTTTTGGATTCAACTTCTCCTGAAACATCCAGAGACAAAAACGATTTCTGTTGTTTTAGTAGCAGTATGTGAACAACCCTCTTCTCAACGCTTTTCTCTACACCGTGAGCTACTCATTGTCTCGTTGCCCGACACTCAAGAGGTCAAGCCCAATGCAGGACTTGTATTGCTAGATTTCCCCTGAACCAACTCTTTTTCTCAAGAGTTTGCTTTAAAAACAACATAGATTTTCATGGAAAATTTCCTTTGGAAATGTATTGTGGGGGGCAGTGGCAGTGAATACAGTCCTTGCATCTATAGTGAGTGCTACGTTCTAGATCGAATGTGATTTTTTTTTTTTTAAAGAATTTATTTTTGGCCAATGGCACATAGAAGCATACTTTTGTGTTATACATAGTCATCATGTTAATAAATACTGATTTGGCTTTGTCTATGTACCTTAGCACTGCTCAAGGTCATTCAAAGTCAATTTTGGATTTTTTGCAATCCCAGTCATTTTCCATAAGGCCTTAAAGTTGATTTGTATCTAAAAAACCAAACTGAGCTTTCCCCATCTATTGAGTATCTCAGAACAACAGAGAAAATAACTAATAATGAAGGTTGCACAAGTACTGTATTCTGGAAACAACACTAAGTCCTGTACTTCATCTTCTCTAATTGTACACATGGGCAAGGAGTTATGCTGTCATGATGTGCTGCCTAGGATGCTCAGCTTGGGGCCACACTTGGTGTGAGTGTACACTGAGGTCATGGCAGGAAGCCACTGGGAGTTTAAGTGGAAAGTAAGCTAGCTCACTGTTAGAAGATACCCGTGACCCATGCTAATTACCCTGGCCCACAGGGATCTCTCTCTCCCTGCTTCTTCTTCCCTTTTCTTTGGTCCTTATCTTCTCATGTTTCATTATTTCTTTAGTTCTTGTTCTGTTCTTTTCTCTACCAGTGACTGGGACCTCTCTGAGGATCTGTATCCCTGCCCATCAGTTCTGGTTGCTGTGGCTGCTCCTACCTTGTTTGGTGTGAACTGTGTCTGGGAAGCTGAACCACACAAAGCGTTGTTTTCTCCTACAGGGATGATGCAAGGAGATACTTATGAGTGAGCTAAATTCTGTCCTTAAAATACCCTAGCATGCTATACCTTGAAAACATCTGTCCCCAAGCCTTATTTCAAAGAATGAGATAGATATCTTGTTAACCTGCATTCTCCATTATAATCCTAGGACAATAGGCCCCTTTCCCCCACCATGGGAAAAAATGCTGTAATAAATGTTTTCAGATGAAAGTGAGAGAGGAGAAATATTACACTTTTTTTTTTTTTTTTGCAGTACTGGGGATTGAACTCTCAGGGGCATTCTACCTCTGAGCTGCCCCCCCCCCCCAGTTCTATTTTTTATTCTTTATGTTTGAAATAGGGTCTCACTAAGTTGTAGAGGCCTCACTAAGTAGCTGAGGCTGGCTGTGAACCTGCAACAATCCTCCTGTCTCAACCTCCTAACTACTGGGATTACAAGTGTGCACCACCAGGCCCAGTTTTTTTGTTTGTTTGTTTTGTTTTTTTACTCTGGGGATGTTTTTCAGCTGAGGGTCACAGGTCTCAAGGTTACAGAGAACTGAGGCTTAAGGAAGGTGGACTGATTTATAGTGCTAAGTAGTCGAATTGGCCTGTTATTTCTGAGGCTAGCTAAAGAACTTGCAGATATATAATTCCTAAATCATGGTCAACAAGCTGGAGGAGCAGCTGGACTGCACATATTATACAGAGCACATGAGAATGGAACAGATGGGGATCCTGAGGCTTTGGAGTTGTGAGTTTAGTTACTGGCAGAATGCTAGCTTTGGTTTGCGAGGACTTAAAAAGAAGTTGTGATCAACAAGAATCATGTTCACAGTTATGGTTAGATGCAGCATGTCACCTGAGGAACTCGTGTATTAATGTTCAGAGTTGATATTATTAAGTCCTGAGGGTTGTAATCTCATCCATACATAAATCCATTATGATGGATTTACTGGGTGGTAACCTAGATCTGTGGCCTATAGCCAAGGAAGTTGGGTCCCTGGGGGTGTGGCCTTAGGCACTGTGCTTTTGTCTTTGAATCCCCTGGCTTGCTTGCTATCTTGCTTCCAGCCTATGTGATATGAGAGTGGAGCCTCCTCCCTCCTCTCTCTGCTTACCGCTGCCATTCCCTGAGATTTGCAGACCCTGGCTTGACATAGAGTGAAATCCCCAAATATTGTGAAAAAAAAAAAAATCTTCCTTTGTCTAAGTTGTGTGGTCAGTTGCCTTGGATTTTAGTAGTAAGAATACTGACTGAGACATTCACTTTCATACAGAATCCACATTAAGAGCCACATGTGGTGCTGCATGCCTGTAATCCCAGTACTTGGGAGGCTGAGTCAGAAGAATCATAGGTTCAAGGTCATCAACTTAGTGAGACCCTCCCCGACTTAGGTCTTAGAACTGTTTCAAACTAGAAAGTAAAATAGTGCTGAGAGATGTAGCTCAATCCCCCCCCCCCAACACACACATACACACACGATCTTATTTTGGAAAGTACTAAGTTGGTTAATTAGAAGGGTCATACAAAATCTATATTTCTACAAGTCATTTGACTAAATCTCAATGAGGGTTTAGGAATTTAGACTCTGGAGTCTTTGATAGCTGAATTGAAATCTCTAGGCCACCACTGTCTAATGGGCTATTTTAATTGCTCCATGTCTTAGTTTCTTTATATAAAAATGGGAATAATAACATGTCCTACTTACTTCATAGAATTAATATGAGTGCTAATGATGCTGATGCATGGAAACCTCTTATAAGAAAACCTAGCTCACAGAGACCATAGTACGTATCACGTGTCAGTTGTCATCATAAGTATGATGCGCATGTTATTTCTGTGAACCACCTGGACAAGCATGAGCAGCACTGTGTGTTGTAGAGGGTTGCAGCTCCTGCAGAGCAGTAAATCTCAAGAATGGTGTTTGGTTCAGTGATGTAAACTTCAAGGAGGGCTTTCTGGTTTGTATTCTTGGTCCTGACTCTATCAGCAATTTAGCTAAGGATTTGCATCACTATTTGAGGAGAAGCACTTTCTAAACTTACAGATGAAACAAAGTCGAAGCACAATAACTAAGTTAAATATTGGAGCTGGGATTTAAAAATAACTGAAAGTTTGAAAAGATGATCTAAGACTCACAAAATGTATTTTAATAAGTCTAAATGTGCAAGCTTACCTGTCGGGGGGCCTAGTTCGGCCGGCTAGACCTCGCCTCTAGATGGCACCTGGCAGAGTGCCAGAAGCAGCTGCAGGTGGATAACATTCTAGGGCTGCCCCACGCCAGAACGCATGCACCAGCATGCCTGACTCGTGGCCGGCCCAGGTGAGAGCTGTAGGAGACGCCTCGTGGCTTAGGCCCTGTGTGGCTTTAAGAGCCTCTACCTCTCGCCTAAGAAAGAAGCTGCTGGGGGGCTGCTGGAGAGTTGTTGCTGGACAGAGTTGCTGGGGAAAGAGTTGCTGTTGGGGAAAGGCTGGAGTGGGTTGCTGGGGAAGTTCTGGGAGGAAAAGTTTGTGGGTTGCTAGTGGAAGACGGATTGCTAGAGAGAGGGGTTATTGGAAGTCTGTTGGAAAGGCACTATTTGGAAAGACGACTTCTGTACTGTGTTTGTTATTGCTTGTGCAGTGCCCTTGATCCCAGAAAGAGAGAGATATAATAAAAGAGGTTCGAACCAGCAACATTCAGGCAGCATCTTTATTGGGGCCTCATG